>VXAX01001920.1:50855-67625 GCA_013399835.1 Leptocoma aspasia
AACTCTTCAAACTGGACAAGAGATGATGGGAGAGTGCTATTACAGATCTGTAAAGTCACACGTGGCAGGAAAAGCAGGGGGAAAAAACCTGTATTTTCTAAGCAGGCAACACATAAGATTAGTAAATGGCATCTTTAAAATAAAGAGGTTTGTTTTTATCCGATAATCTAAATTTAGGATTTATTTCTGTGTTTGCCAGAGAATATGGTAAATGCAAAAAAGTTTAAATTAAAATTAATTTATTTGTTAATTAATTAATTAAATTTAAAAAACCTCTAGATAATTCTCAGAAGAAACAGAGGCAACAGGGTGCCCCAAAAGCCAAAATCCTGGCTCCAGCTCCTTTGCAGCTGAGTAAAGGCAGTCTGACTGTGGCTGTATCTTTATCTTGTTTTGATGTTCTCCCTGAGGTGTCTGCACTAGATAGCAAAAAGGCCAATCTGACATGGTCAGACAGACCTGTCCTGATGTGTCTGTCCAGCTAGCATCATTCTTGCATTTGCACATCACTGCCTGAATTAAACAGAAAACACTTCCTGAGTATATATGGCTTTGTTCCTGCTCCAAGTCCATCATTTATGGAAATCTGGGAGATGGATAAATCTCATTAATTGAAAATAAGGTCTCTCTTAGTGGAGCTTCAATTTCTGCTCTCCCTGGAGTTGTTTTCAAGATACTCAGCTACCAGTGAAACTGTTTAAAGAACTGAAGCCATGTGGTTTCAAGTCTCCTTTTAACAACACTGGCAGAGTTCAGTTGATAGCAAGAGGGAACTTTCAGTTGGCTCAAAAAAACAACCAACACAAGCTAGATGCTGCTTAGGGACAGGCACAGAATTTTGCACTGAACACATTGATCATCATGCAGTATTTTATTTATCCACAGACAGTAGTAGGAAGAACAGTACAGAGGGAACAAAGACATCCGTGATTAATTTCTCCTGCATTGTGGAGGTTCTCTGCCTTGCTGCTGGTGCATTTTGGAGCAGAGCATGCAGCATTGTTGATCTGGCTGGTTTGGCAAACCAGTCCTTCTAGAACAAAACTCCTTTATTGTTGTGGTTCGATGGTGAAACAGAACTTTCTGACTCCAGTATCAGAAGGTTTAATGTGATTTATTAACATGACTCTGTTGTTCAGAAGGTTTGGGCTATTATGTGCCCAGGCACAGAGTTTAGAGGCTTATTTCTTCATGCTCAGTACAAGAGTGCTAGAATGTTCACAATTCAGTGATAACAGTTCTCCACAACATTGGTTGAGAGAGAGAAAACCCACATCTCCCATATTGGGAGACAGGACAGACAAACACCCCCTGTGTCCTTGAAAGCACAGCTCAGAGATCTGTTTATAGAATTCTGTGCTGAGAAAGTGAGCTTTCCCCTGGGAAGAAAAACCTTAGCAGGCTTGCACCCAGGAAATTCATAAAATGTCAAGACAACACTCCTTGGATAATGTGAAAAGTGCTTACTTATTACCAAGGTATCCTTAATGTCGTTACCTAGCCCACTAATTGATCCAAGATATGAAAGATCCCATTTCACACAGAGGACTTACAAGCAGACTATTGCAGCAGCCTTAGTTTGTTCTTGTTGCTGGGGTTTTATTGCTAAAATAAACCCTGAAAGCAACAAATGAGAAGTTTTTTGTACGTGAGTATTGATGCAAACTTGTCAGGAAATGCTCTAGGATCGTGGAAAAGCCCTTGAAGCAGTTTGTTTCATGCTTGCTTTGTGTATTTTCTACTACTGGGGTACTAAAGAGCTTTCAGTAATTAAAAAAACCCCACATAACATGTCATGTTGACAAATATCAATCACTAGGACAGACATGAATAAAAGGAAAAATAGAAAAGCTGAAGGGAATCTTATTTGAGATTGTGAATGATCTTATTTTTCTTTATTTGGTATTCAAGGAAAGAATGCAAGTGGCCATCTTTCAAACAAATGTCTACATGAAATATTTTAGTGTTAACAGGGCCTATATAAAGTTGGATGATTCAAATAAATACTCAATACACTCATGTAATCTGTTATATGTGGTTTCTTTCTATTCCTTGTTAGAAACATGATTACTCTTAGCAAATGCAGTGTAATAGTAGCAGGAAGGTGAGTGAGGGTTTTTGGATTTCTGTGTCCTCATTCCCTCTTTTGTACATATTGAGGAATTTGATGAATGTTCAACTATATTGATATGTTTTTAATTTAGACATGTGCACTCAGCCTTTAACCAGTTGGTTAAAAATGGTTGAAGTGTGTCTCTTTCCCCCTCCTAGGGAGATAGAATATTTGTGAGGTTCCGCTGCTCTACCAAAAGCAAATGTTGTTATGATAAAATAGACTAAGGAGGAAACAACAGGGGTTTTTTTAAAGCAAATGAGCCTTGTGTGTTTGTGCAGTTCTACTCCTCCCTTCCTTCCACAACTAAGTCAATCTTCAGTGGTTACTTAAAGCATGAGAAATTATATAGTAATATAGTGTGATTGTAGCAAGAGATACGGGCATGAAATGTGTGTTAGAATGGGCTCAGCAAACAAACAACAGACAAGAAACTTCCGTTGTTTCTTACCTTTCTTATTGGCCTGTTTAACTGAAAAACAAGTAAGTAATAAAGATCTTGCTGAAGGATGAAAAGATGCTAGTTATTACCAGACAAACCTGTTATTCGCCTTTCTGTTCCATGCTCGTACTCTTTTTAGTAAAACTGTTCTTTCTGTTGGGGGGGGTTAATATTGAAAAACACTTTTGTGGTTTGGTTGCATTTTGGTAGGCAGGTGCAAAAAGCTCTAAAAGGAAACTTTACTTGTCCTCAAACATCTCCAGTCAAGTAGAAAGTAGAAATACTTTCGCAGAGCAATTGGAAGCTGTCTGATTTCCCAGGCAGTTGGTTGGAAACTAAACAGAATCCAGCAGGGATTGTTGCTGATTATCCCTGATTTGGTGCTTTTCTTTATGAGGAGCTTTTGCCTGTGACATGCAAACATTGTGTGACAATCCATGGAGGGATTGCAGCATGTTCTGGGCCAAAGTGTGCCACAGTTCTCGCCTTGCCCGTGGGCCTGTGTTTTGTCCAGGTGAGTGAGGAGTTCAGCATCAAGTCTCATTCCTTGATGAAAACAAAGGCAGAGCAAAGCCCTGGAGCTGAGCACAGGATCAGGGAACCACTTAAAACCCTGGACTGTCCTGAGCTGGGAGGAACCCAGAGGGAGCATGGAGCCAAACTGCTGGTCCTGCACAGGACACCCCAACAACCTCACCCTGCAAACCCTTCTGAGCTCTGGCAGCCTTTGGGCTGTGAGCCCTGCCCTGGGGAGCCTGGCAGTGGCCAGCACCCTCGGGGGGAAGAACCTTTCCCTGAGCTCCATGCCAAGCCCTGACACAGCTCCAGCCCTTCCTGGGCTCCTGTCCCTGTCCCAGAGCAGAGCTCAGCCCCTGCCCCTCTGCCTCCCCTCGGGAGGAGCTGCAGCCCCCAGGAGCCTCCCCTCGGTCTCCAGTGCTCCAGCTGAACGAGCCAAGTGCCCTCAGCTGCTCCTCAGAGCCTTCCCCAGCTCCGTGTCCCTCCTTTGGGCACTCTCCAACAGCTTTGGATCCTTCTGATCCTGTGGTGCCCAGAGTGCCCCCAGCACTGGAGGTGAGGCAGAGCAGAGCAGGAGAATCCCCTCCCCTGCCCAGCTGGTGATGCTGGGCCTGGTGCCCTCCAGAAGATGGTGACGCTTTGGGCTGCTAGGGCACACTGGTGGCTCAGATCCAACTTGCCACCAACAGGGACCCTTTCCACATGGCTGATCCACAGCCTCTCCTTCCCAAGCCTGTCCATGCATCCAGGGGCAGGATCTGGCACTTGACATGTAGAGCTGGGGATTGCCCAGCCCTTTCAAGGGGCTTTGTCAGGATCTCTGTCCAGGATCCTTTTTGTCAGGATCTCAGTCGAGGATCCTTTGTCAGGATCTCTGTCCAGGATCCTTTGTCAGGATCTCAGTCGAGGGTCCTTTGTCAGCTTTATTCTGACAAAGTTTTGTTCATCATAAAGCATTTTCTTTCTTTCTTACTCTATTGTTGACCAGTCTAACAAGATCTTTTAGATGTTTCAAAGCCCTAATCTGATCCTTGCTTGGTCTGAGAGAAATCTCATGTTTGTTTTTATGGTGAAGTACCCTAAATACCCTTTTATAGTAAAATTACCCTATGGTAAAATACCCTATTGAGTATTTTTTCAGTATAACTATTTAGAGGTTAAGTGCAGAATGTTTGAGGTGAATTGGAGAGAGGTTAATAACTCAGTGAATTTCAGTAGAGAATAGCAAGGAGAAGATGTTCCAGAAGCAGCAAACCTCAAACTTATGTACCTCAAAGCTCCAACTTAGTGTTTCATGAAGAGATTTGGAAAATCACTCTCTCTGTCTCATACATGGTTTAAGAGTCTCTTTAGGTTGAGGAAGATCAGCCAAGAAAAAGTTCTTGAGCTCTTCTGACAAGAGTGTTGTAGTGCCAATCCCCAAGAGAGCATGTACATGTTCCTCAGGAAGGTGTCCAGCTCCATGAAGCTCCCAATGGACTTTAGGTTCCACAGGGCTCCCCTAGAACTTGGCTGGACTAATTTGATGTTCACCAGAGAACTTGCAGGTTTCTTTGGAGAGGCGTGGGACGTTTTGTAAATTTATTGATGTTATATCTTGAATAATGCTCAAAAAGCAGCAAAGAAATGCCAGTGCTTTGTGTAACAGATAAATAGAAAGCAAATAACAGTAAAGTATCTCAGCATTCTCAAACTAAGGTGCCCTGTGACAAGGATCTACCTTCCACTGCACGTTATTTTCTCAAAGCCCCCTAAAACGTTGCTGAGTTTTGTAGATTTAAAAGTGTTTTTTCTTTATTTTTTCTTTTATTTTTTTTTTTTTTCTTTTATTTCTTTTATTATTTATTATAAATTTTATTTTCTTTCTTTATTTTTTCTTTATTTTATTATTCTTTCTTTATTTTTATTTCACAGGCCTGGGGTGTTCAGCACTACCAAACCTCTGGTTGCTTTACATTTCTTATGCAGGTTCTCAGCGTTTATGGGACTTCTGTGTAATTAAGGATAAAAAAAATCATAAAGAACTGGTAGACTGAAACCTGTCAGTTAAAATGACTCTTGTAGGTTCTCACAGATTAAAAATTATGTTTTCTGCTGTGAGCTGCAGATTGAAATCAGTCAGGGTTCGCCGCTAACTAGTTTCTAGGTAAAAGTTGTTGATTACAGAACGAGAGAAACAGATTTTTTTCTTTTTCTTTTCTTTTTTTTTTTTTTTTAAAGTACAGGAAGTTGCTGTGTGGGTGTCAGTGATTGGGTTATAAGTAAAATGCTCTAGTGCTTTGATCGTGGGACCCAGTGCTTGTGCCCCACCCTTACCACTTCCTTTCAGTGCAGCCCCATGCATTCCACATTGTGGTTAGAGCAGCGCTGTTAACCAGGGGCATTAACCACTACTGACAGGCTTCTGACACATCACTCTCTGTGCTCTGGGCTCCTTGGCAGGCCCTGGAATTCCTCTGGAAAGCCACTCCAAATCCAGGGAGGGTGAGCAGCACCTGGCCCCTCCTGCTAGAGCAGCTCGTGCCCTGCCTCATGTCCTAGTTGAGATGGGGACAATACAAAGCAACACACTCCATTTTCAGGCTTCAAACTGGTTTTATTGTAGCATGCATGCTCCTTGGCAGGTCCTGGAATTCCTGAAGGAAGCCACTCTACATCCAGGGAGGATGAGCAGCACCTGGCCCCTCCTGTTAGAGCAGCTCGTGCCCTGCCTTAGGTCTGTCCTAGTTGAGTGGGGACAGTACAAAGCAACAGTGTCCATCTCTTGGGTGGCCAGCACAGGAGGGACATGAACCTGTTGGAGCAAGTCCAGACAAGGCACCAAGATGATCACAGGGGTGGAACAGCTCTGCTNTCCATGCATCCAGGGGCAGGATCTGGCACTTGACATGTAGAGCTGGGGATTGCCCAGCCCTTTCAAGGGGCTTTGTCAGGATCTCTGTCCAGGATCCTTTTTGTCAGGATCTCAGTCGAGGATCCTTTGTCAGGATCTCTGTCCAGGATCCTTTGTCAGGATCTCAGTCGAGGGTCCTTTGTCAGCTTTATTCTGACAAAGTTTTGTTCATCATAAAGCATTTTCTTTCTTTCTTACTCTATTGTTGACCAGTCTAACAAGATCTTTTAGATGTTTCAAAGCCCTAATCTGATCCTTGCTTGGTCTGAGAGAAATCTCATGTTTGTTTTTATGGTGAAGTACCCTAAATACCCTTTTATAGTAAAATTACCCTATGGTAAAATACCCTATTGAGTATTTTTTCAGTATAACTATTTAGAGGTTAAGTGCAGAATGTTTGAGGTGAATTGGAGAGAGGTTAATAACTCAGTGAATTTCAGTAGAGAATAGCAAGGAGAAGATGTTCCAGAAGCAGCAAACCTCAAACTTATGTACCTCAAAGCTCCAACTTAGTGTTTCATGAAGAGATTTGGAAAATCACTCTCTCTGTCTCATACATGGTTTAAGAGTCTCTTTAGGTTGAGGAAGATCAGCCAAGAAAAAGTTCTTGAGCTCTTCTGACAAGAGTGTTGTAGTGCCAATCCCCAAGAGAGCATGTACATGTTCCTCAGGAAGGTGTCCAGCTCCATGAAGCTCCCAATGGACTTTAGGTTCCACAGGGCTCCCCTAGAACTTGGCTGGACTAATTTGATGTTCACCAGAGAACTTGCAGGTTTCTTTGGAGAGGCGTGGGACGTTTTGTAAATTTATTGATGTTATATCTTGAATAATGCTCAAAAAGCAGCAAAGAAATGCCAGTGCTTTGTGTAACAGATAAATAGAAAGCAAATAACAGTAAAGTATCTCAGCATTCTCAAACTAAGGTGCCCTGTGACAAGGATCTACCTTCCACTGCACGTTATTTTCTCAAAGCCCCCTAAAACGTTGCTGAGTTTTGTAGATTTAAAAGTGTTTTTTCTTTATTTTTTCTTTTATTTTTTCTTTTTTTCTTTTATTTCTTTTATTATTTATTATAAATTTTATTTTCTTTCTTTATTTTTTCTTTATTTTATTATTCTTTCTTTATTTTTATTTCACAGGCCTGNGCAGCACCTGGCCCCTCCTGCTAGAGCAGCTCGTGCCCTGCCTCATGTCCTAGTTGAGATGGGGACAATACAAAGCAACACACTCCATTTTCAGGCTTCAAACTGGTTTTATTGTAGCATGCATGCTCCTTGGCAGGTCCTGGAATTCCTGAAGGAAGCCACTCTACATCCAGGGAGGATGAGCAGCACCTGGCCCCTCCTGTTAGAGCAGCTCGTGCCCTGCCTTAGGTCTGTCCTAGTTGAGTGGGGACAGTACAAAGCAACAGTGTCCATCTCTTGGGTGGCCAGCACAGGAGGGACATGAACCTGTTGGAGCAAGTCCAGACAAGGCACCAAGATGATCACAGGGGTGGAACAGCTCTGCTGTGAAAAGGAGCTGAAAGAATTGGGATTGTTCAACCTGGAAAAGAAAATCTTTGGGGTGACCTAACTGTGGCACTCCAGTACCTGAAGGGGGCCCAGAAGAAAGATGGAAGGAGTCTGTATGTCACCAAATCACTGATTACAAGACTGCTTAGATGTATTTTGCTGTCCTACCAAAAAAGACAGAAAAGGCTGATTACAGCAAAATCTGACTGATCAACTCCTGTTTCTCCATCTTGCCAGTTGGCTGATAAATGATACCTGAACCTGTTGGTAGCTTAAAAAAATGAAAAGGGGTCAGGGGTTTAAAATCTTAACAAGTCTTCAGGATCTTCATATTTTGGTTTATTGATTTATTGAACCAATCTGAAAACTTAGAGCCATGCTAAATGTAATCCATCACCTACAGAAACACTGAATTCCCTAACTTGGGGTGGCCATCCTTTGCCTGTCCTTTGAAGTGTGGTTGCAGAAGGTTGTTGTCAGCCCCAGAGAAGCTAGAAGTGCAAGAAAAATCACCAGCAGAGCCTGGTTTTGTTCTGTTCCTGTGCTGCAGGGGGTTTGCAAGGGAAATTGCAGATAGATTTGCTCTCAGTTATGGAGGGATCCTGAAATGGCACTTTGTGTTCTGATGGCACTTTGACCTCAGTTTTTAATGAGTAGACACCCAGATAATCACACACATGTAGACATGTTCCCTGGGCCAGGACTGTATAAATGAAAGTTTCAGATTCACTCTTTGGGGGTGTCTTTTGTAGGCCAGGGACCATTTCAGAGGCCTCGTGCTGGCCCAGCTCAGGGCAGTGCAGGCAGCGTTTGTGCAGCTTCTGCTGCTCCTTTCCTTTGTGTTTGATGCTTCCTCCTCCTTCGTGACAGTGATAAATATAGTTCTTTTTTGTGTGTGTCACTTCTCTAAATTTAAAGGCATTTTATGGTTTGACTGTTCTTGCAATTTTAGACTTATTTCTCATCTTTAAGGCAGCCCCAGAGCACTGGCAGTGCACATTGACCTCGTGTTGACACTTTGCAGTGAGATAAAGAAAGCTTAGGTCTTTGCTACTTTTTGAGTTGGACATATAAATGGATACATTTAGTAGTTTGTTTGCCTAAGATGTGACTTCACACTTCACAATTTGTTCAGTATCTTCCTCATAAATGCAGGCCAAAGTCTGAATGCTTTGTTTTGTGCATTTACTGAGTTCAGTTCTTGAAAGAAAATGATGTCTTGTGAATCCTTAGTGTTTAAACACATACATCTGTTTTTTTACTTGCACCATGTTCAGTGTCCCCATGTAGAGATCTGCTCTGTGTATTTAGTCAGATAAATTTTAAAAGAAAGAAGCCATATTAGATGTAATGGATGTAATCAGGAGTTAGGAACAAAAGAAAGGATTATGTTAATCAGAAAAAAAATTATATAATATAATTCCCTTAATTTAATTTAGATTTAACTCTAAATTATGTGGATTTATTGAAGTTGTGGGGCTCAGTCATTTGATCTAGAGCAGGGTATATAGAGTTCTGTTCTTTACTCATTGTGAGTTCACAGGAGTGTTGGGATGTTTATTTCTGTGTGATACCACACACCTGCTTCCTTAGAACTTTTTCAGCACCCAGACTTATTCACAACTACCACGGTGCCTGTTTACCTTTATTTTTTTTTTCCCCTCATCTGTAGCCAAGAGTGAGAAAATCAGCCTCAAAGTTGTGACTGACAGGAAAAAGTTCTTTTCTTTTTGATGCCTTCTAGAAGAGCTGACAGTTGCATTAGAGCACAGGCATCCCTTGTTGTGTAGGATAAGTGACTCATGGGTGGAGCACCTGCCTGGCCACAAAGCTAAAAATTCCATTCACGCTTTGATTCTCTTGTTTGTGCTGGGCCTCCAGAGTAGAGATATTTCTGTGCTGATGGTTGAAAGAGCTTGTCCAAGAGCTGTTTCATTGTCGGGCTGGATGTGTAACGATTTCTCACCTTTCAAGGAGTTGGTAGGTTGTCAGAATATTTCTCTTAAGCAGAGGTTTTCATTTAACTCAAGGTGCAAACTTGGCAAATATTAAGCAAAAACAGTTCTGAGGGGGATTTGCATCTCCCCGTTTTAAAGAAAATTTTATTTCTTTACATTAACAAAAAAAATTCTAAAAATTTTATTTTAATTGTTATTTTTTCCTTTCTTTTAATTATTCTTAATAAACTTTCTTTATACTTTCTTAAAATTTTAAACCTACTTTACCATTCTCCTAATCCTATCTCACAACAAAAAATAAATACACTAATAATTAACCAACACTAAACCCACCACACTTAATAATACATAAATTTAAAAAAAATTCTAAAATTAAAATGTTCTAAAATTAACAAACCAAAATCTTCTCCCTTCTGTTACAAAAAATATGTTGTGGTTTTTTGCAAAGAACATTATCATCAAACAGTTGAGTTTGAAATACAGCACAGAAATAGCCCCTGTTGAACACAAAGACCTCCAAGTATTCTGTAGAAAACTTAGTTTAATGTAAATAACCTTCAGGCAAAGTTTGAAACTAGTAATAATTTTTCTGTGAGTTTGTAAAGATTCAATTTATGAAGGTTTTACTCTGCATCACTGGAGGAGCTAGATAATCTGGGCAGGATGGTGGAAAACATGCTGAGTAAGTTGGAAATGAGATGGAAATTTGGTAAAAAAATGTGCTGGGAGGTACCTGAGGCTTCTTCTGCCATGTCAAAAACAGGAGAGGTGGAAATCCTGGCATTATATGCTCAGGTATAATCACAGGTACTTAACTCACCTCATCACTCCTTAACAACTCTGATTCTTAAAGCATATTTTTCAGTTTAGAAAGTTTCCTAGAAATGAGCCCTTGTGCAGTGAAAGTTTAAAGTTGTGTCATTTCCACTGTGTACCATTTGCCCATGAGCATGATCCATCCAGGCTTCAAAGGCAGGAAAAGTGCTGCTTTCCTCATTTAGCAAGAGCCTCTTCTCATCAGAAAGTCAGGCCCAGCACTGAAACACAGAATATTGAGACAGCTCTAAATATTTCACTTGGTTGTCAATATCTTGTAATTCCGTACAAGACAAATCCTGTGTTTGCATCCTGCCATTTATATGTGAGGTTATATTTGCTTTGAAATACAGATCTCAGCCCTCCAAACTCAAGTTTGCTGTGGGGTATGAAATTAGATAAACCCTTTGTATGGGTGGAGTTCACTCTAAGTAACAGCACTTGCTGTGGTAAACCATTTTGTTCATCATCTCTTTTTGCTGAAGTGAGTCCTCGGTGTGGTTTGGGTGCACCACTTGGGTAACTGCTGAAACTGCTGTGGTTTCAGAATAGGACCTGTTTTTGCTTTTTTCTGAACTTTTTTCCCCCTGAAACTATTAGCAGAAAAATCAAATAAGGGTTAACAACTGTTTGCCTGCCATGCCTCAGGATGATGGGCAGAGTCATGTAGAAATACAACATTTTCCAGCAGATGGAAGAGCAGTGCAATCTCTTTATGACTATATTTTGCAGTTATTGCAGTTTTACCAATGTCCATCAGTACAGCTGGTAACCTTTTACTGTGGTTTGGGTACTTTTGCTTTGTGTTGTAGAAATCCCACACCCACATTTTTGACACACTAAACATGGGAAATCTACAAAAATCTTTGTGTAATTAAGTGTACACTCAGTACAATGGGAGACTTACACTTGCTGTAAGTCAGCAAAGACATTAGATGGATAATGCTGGTGTTGTTACTACTAATTTGTGGCTAATAAATGAATAAATTTGAACATCTAATGGAACCAAACAAACTTCTGCCAGGCCTCAAAACCACGTTTGCAGAGTGTGGCAGGATAAAGCAAACTCTGAACAATGTACAAAGGACACCAAAAGAGAGATTTGGACTTGGAGCTGGACTTGATGGTCCTTGTGGATCTCTTCCAGCTTGGGAGGTTCTGTGATTTTAGGGCTCATTGAGGATTCTTGTGCTTGCTGGGGTTGATGTATTCAGATAGTTGCTGCCCTTAAAATTGCTCTGCAAAAGATAAACCTGATTGCATAAGGGTTTCCCTCTCACTTTTTTTTTCCCCAAAATAGAAAAATTACCATCCTGTTCTATTCTTTAACATCTAAAAAATCTGAAGAAAATGGCACTCAGTGTGTAAAATGAAAGCTTTTCAATATCATTAGCAGTAACTCTCATTACATGGTGACATTTCCTCTACAACAAAGTGATTCTTTGTGATCTTTGGTGAAGATGAAGTATGAGAAACCCTGATGCTCTGTGCAGGTTCAAAACCACCCAGGGCTTTGTGCAAAAACCTTAAACAGGCCACCCAGAAAAACCAGGCTTGCTGAACAAATACGTTGCAAACCCAGCATTTGTCTTAACAGTCACCAATTCCACAAAGTGGTTTTGCTAGCAGAAGATTGAAGAAAGGGCAGCTTAAAATGGGTCACTTTTGCCTCCATCCATCCAGATTGGTTTTGGGCAATACAGGGTGAAGTTTGAGGGGGAATTTTCTCGCTCAAAGCCCCGGGTGGTTTTGGGGATCTGTATATCCATGTTATCCAGGATGGAGCATGTACTGAACCATGGAAAATAGTGCTGGGGTGAGCTTTGAGAGATCTTGGTCAGCTTCAAGGCAGCTGAACCAGTGTTATTGCTAGAAACTTGCTCAAACCTCGTGGATTTGTTGCTAGAATATCTCCCCAGAGCAATGGCCTTGGCCCCAAGGCTTCTAGAGCTCCAGGAGCATCTGGACAAGGCTCTCAGGCACAGGGTGGGATTGCTGGTGGCTGGAAATCCCTTCCAACTCAGGATGTTCTCTGGTTCTGTCAATGTTCTAAGTTCCTTGGGCAGTCTGGAGTATCCTTAAGTTTTGAAAATGTTGTGGATTGTCTGATGTGAATCTCTTTTGGTGCAGTCTAAATCCAGTCACCTTTCTCCTGATGGAGATCCCAGGACTGTGATCAGGTTCCCCTCAAACACTGTTAGGACTGAACAAATCCAGTTCTATCTCCTGCTGTGCCTTGTTTTCCATGTCTGTCTCTGCTTTTTGGCTGGGGACTTCCTTGCTTCCCACTTTGTGTGCAGCTCCAGTGGTGCCTGTATTGCATCCAGGTCTGATGTTGACACTGCACTGATGAGAGTGGTTTCCTCTCCATGTAAACCTGATTCTCTCAATTCCCTGTTCCCAATTCCCTCAGCTCCATGTAAACCTGATTCCCTCAATTCCCTGTTCCAAATTCCCTCAGCTCCATGTAAATATGATTCCCTGAGCTCCATGTAAACCAAATTCCCTCAGCTCCGTGTACACCTGATTCTCTCAATTCCCTGTTCCCAATCCCTTCAGCTCCATGTAAATATGATTTCCTCAGCTCTCTATTCCCAATTCCCTCAATTCCCTATTCCCAATTCCCTCAGCTCCCTGCCCACAGGTGCCTCTGACTTTTGGGAATATAAGAAGGGAGCATGGCCTTTTGGCTGGCCCTGGGGTGGGAGAGGCTGAGCTGAGATTTCCTGGAAGTTGGTCATTTATTTAGTGCAAGTTTGCTGATCTTTATTTCCCTTGGAGAAAAGGATTTCCACAGATCTGAGCATATATTATGAATTTCATGAGCATGTACCAAAGCACTTTCTGCAAAACTCCCAGGCTATGATTTAGATGTGCCAAGTACACTCTGAAATTTGGGGGTTAATTCCATTTCTCTGTGCTTTCCTAGTATGTATATCATAATGAGAATAAATGATAAGATTCCTATTAAATTATAGTTCAAATAATTGGACAAAATTTCAAAACAGCTCTATTACTGCAAATAATGTATGGAATTCAGGTTATTATGCAGGAAATTGTAAGTGTTTATTTTAAGAATATTTCTAGATTTTCCTTTATCAAGTATACATTGCAATCAAGAATGTTCACTCAAGGAATATTTTCCCTGGAATCTGCATGAATACTTGTCAGGAGCAATTTTTTTTTTTTTAAGGTGAGGCAGGAGGAGGAGAAATACATTTATCTGTTTAGTTATTTGACCTCACAAAATAGTTTTTTGGCAAGGGGAAAATCGACCATTGAGGCTTTAATTGCAACAAATGAAATATCCACATGCTATTTATGAGCTTACACAATAATTCCTGATTTTTCATTTGTTGTTGGGGTGGAATATTAGAACAAGCAGTCACCTGCAAAAGGTGGATTGTGGAGCAAACACCCCAGAGATTTGTGATTTCTTAATTTTCTTTGTGTATGTGGTGGTAGAAGGATAAATCAGTTCCAGGAAACAAAGCAGAATGCTGGCATTCTGTAAAGTGACAGCTAAGTTACTCTTTAATCCTATTTAATGTGACTTATCTGTAGTGATACATTGTTTCTCATTTTGTCTTTTGTATAATACCAAATTTAAACTTGAAATATTTCTAACCCTGGAAAATCAAAGTCATACTTGTCAATTTTTTTCTGACCAAATGTCTTTATAATGCCTTTCATAATTTAAAACCTTGGTATTAATAAAATACCAAGATTAATCTTGATATTAATAAAATCATTTAAATCTTGGTATTGATGGTATTAATATTTTGGTATGTATAAGATAACAAATCCATTTAAATAAACTGTTTAAGATGATTTGCATTGAGAAATCCATTATATTTGATGAAATTTTCACCCACCCCAGGAAGGATGGATGATGCTTAAAGTGTATCAGCACAATTTCCTATTTCAGGGCTTTGCATTATCCATGGTAAGTAACTTCTCTTTTTCTCCTTTTTTTGTTTTGTTTTGTTTTGTTTTTTTCCTAAACTTTCCAGGTAAAAGTACTCCTGTAAGCCACCTTGGGTCTGCAGATTTTCCCAAGCCCCATGATCCATTCCAGCCATTTGGGGCTGACAGCAGTGACCTGTTTCAAAGTAAAAAGGGGTTTGGGGACCCATTTAGTGGAAAAGATCCATTTGCTCCCTCCTCTTCAAGTAAAAAAGACTCTTCCTTGGGGTTTGCAGACTTCAGCTCTGTAAGTTAAGTTCCTTGTCTCTGAGCAAACCACTTTCTGCTCTGCTTGCAGCAATCTCTGTTGGGTTTTTGTCTCCCCTGCAAAACCTCCTGTTCCCTGGCTTCTGTCTCTCAGTACCTTCATGCTGTCCTCATTGGGGTTTTTTTGTATTAAGATTTTCTGTAATAAAAAGGCGTTATTTCAATAAAAAAAAGAAGTTTCACGCTAAATTTTCAAGGGTTTACGTGCATTTAAATTATTTTAGTGCAGTGTGCCTTTACTCTCCAATTCTTTGTAGCAGAACCTGTGTGTTGTTTTTGTTGCATTGAGGTTCTTTTGTAAAGGGATTTTTGGGAGCCAACGATGTAAAGACTCAAAAGCAATTGATGAAAACACCTCTGTAGCAATTTCACCATATCCTGAGAAGCAAATCCTTAAAGGGAGAGTTTCTAATAAATAGTTTGTGGAGTGAAATGTTTGTGGAGAGAAGTTCTGACAATCCTGTTGCAACCTTTGCTGTATGTGATGGAGTGTGGTCATAGAGAGACACAGATGAGACAGAAATGGAAAATTTGGCTGTTGAATTTTGTTCCTGTTCCTGATGTTGTTGGAAAAGACAGAGAAAACAAAACGGTTTTGTAGAACCAAGACAGACACACTGCACCCCAGGAGGTTTGAAAACAAAGCCAAGTCCCCATTCAATTAAAAATTTTGGAGTTTCCAAAGCCTGGCTTTGGTTTTAGTGCTGGCATTGGGAACCACTGTAAATGCAATGGTGGTGTGGATTTTATTCCTTTATCCAGAACTGGATAGAATCTGTTCATCCACAGCCCCAGGCTTCTTCCTCCTTTCACATGTTTTTGTTCTCTCACGTTACCACGCAGTAAAAATGCAAATTCTGTTCCTTAACTCTGCTGGACACAGCTCAGTGTTCAACAAGTTCATTTCAGCTGAATCTTTCAGGTTGTTTCTTTTTGATGTTTTGGTTTTTTGGTGGTTTTTTTTCCTAGTTATTATTTAATATTAAATGTGTATCACTTTCCTATTTGATATTGTTAGCTGAGGTCATCTGTGCAGATTTTAGTTGGCCTCAGGGCTTTAATTTATGACTTTTTGAAACGTCCAAGTTCAAGGTTTGTTGTATGTTTGACCACAGTTAGTTGGATTTGCACAGTTCAATTCTGATTGTATACAAACTGGTGATATTCTTAATAAAAATAAGACACAAAACCTGCTTTATCTGGAGTTTCTTCAACAACATCTTAATTTCTTCCTGCAAATGAAAGACAAATGATGGGGTGGAATGACTGTTACCCAGTTTTTGTCATCTTGCTTTCCAGACTGTGTTTCTGAAGTTAAAATGTGGTTTACTCTGAGTGATTGTATCAAATGATTAACCAAAATCTCTGATCCCAGTCCTGGTGGGTGCTCCAGAGTCAAATTTGCTGTGCCATCAGGTTCTCAGCTCAGATTGACTTTAGCAGATAAGGACAAAGCAGGAAAAATGAGATAATGAGCAGTAGCCACTGAATAATTCCTGTTAAATGGCATTTCATCAAATGAAATACATTTTAAAATCAGTTTTCTGAATTAATTTCTCCTCCTTTAGGGAAAAAAAAAAAAAAAGAAGTGTTGACTGAATTTGGCTGAAAAGACAGATTTGATCCCTTTTCTCCTAAGTTCATGGGGTTTTTTCCTTTTCTATGACACAATTCTGCTGCTACACCTGACAATTTCTAATCCTTCTATACAATGTTTTAAATGTACCAATTTCCTTGAAATCATTGAGAATATTGTGCTTCTCTTTGTCTCATGCTTGGGAAACTTTGCTCATCATGGAAATGAAAATCAGTTTTACTCGCAGAAGGCTTTTGATGTCTGCTTCGAATCCGTGGAATCTGAGAACAGAATCATGTAGAACTGAACCATCAATTAAGTTTAATTGCCATTAAAAAAAGAACTGAATAATCCAACAACCTGATTTTTAATTGAAATCCTTGACTCTTGCAAGAAAAAACCTTCATGATATTTTAGCAGGAAAATCTGCTTTTTTGACACACTGGCAAATTCATGCACCCAGAGTTCATCTATATTTTCTATATTTATCTGTATTTTATATATTTATCTATATTTTGATATTTATATTTTCTATATATCTATATAAATATAGATATTTATCTATATTTTCTATATTACATTCTTAACTTTATTGGTGTCATTAAATATGATTCATTGGAACAAAACAGCCTTTTGGTAGCTCAGATTTCAGGGATTTCTGGGTTCCAGCTGCAGTTTGCAGAACAACAAGAAAAGCCTTTTTTTTTTT
>VXAX01001920.1:79548-91225 GCA_013399835.1 Leptocoma aspasia
TAATGTTGTGGACAAAACTTTAACCCTAACCTTCTAAAAACTTAAATTCTGAGTTTTCCACCCTGTGATATCACACACTTCTATTCAAACTCCACACCCATAATCCCAGTGCTGGCATTCCATTTGGGAAGCCTTCTCCAGGGCCTCAGGTCAAATGCTTGTTATATTTTATCATTATATTTTAAACATTTTAAATATTTTTTAAAACATTTTCTAAAACATAAATAAATAAATACATATACTATTATTATATTTAAAACATTTTATAAAATATTCTATTTTAGACATTTTAAATATTATATTTTAAACATTTTATAAAATATAAATAAATTATATTTTAAACATTTTAAATATTTTTTAAAACATTTTCTAAAACATAAATAAATAAATACATATACTATTATTATATTTAAAACATTTTATAAAATATTCTATTTTAGACATTTTAAATATTATATTTTAAACATTTTATAAAATATAAATAAATTATATTTTAAACATTTTAAGTATTATATTTTAAATCATCATATTTTTAAAATTTTAAGTTTTTTATTATGTGATATTACACACTTTTATTTCAACTATACATTTATAATCTCAGTTCTATTATTTGATTTTTGAAGCTTTCTTTATGGTCTTAGGTTAAATGTGGTGGTTTTTTGAGGGGTGCCTGTTAATGCAGAAAGTCTAAACTTCTTAATAACCAAGTAGGTTTTGGATGCCAGCAATGGGGATGGCCTTCTCCCTGGTAAATTACATGGGGGTTTGGGTTGGATTTTTTGCTAGTTACCATAGCAACATGACTTTGTTGTCGTCGTTTTTTCTAAATACAGCAAGAGAAAATTGCTACAGCTTGGGCTTCTGGCTTTGAAAATTCAATTTAAGCAAAGCCTAACAGCCACTCTGTGTTAGAGGTGCACAAAATAGCTGAGGAAACCACAGAGCTTCTGCCACAGGGAACCACAGAACCACACAGTCCTGTCATCTGAAGAGTGGACAAACTTACTTTGGCATTCTTGTGGATGGAAAACCAAATTTTGGAGCCAGGCAGAGTTTGGAAGTGGCTGGGAGCAGCCAAGGGCTGGCCCAGGTTGGAATGCCCACCCTGGCCCAGGTGAGCCAGCACCAAAGCTCCAGCTCTCCAGATGGGATTGGCTGCAAAGCTGAGCCTAAAAGGAGCTGCCAGAAAAGCTGGGGGTTTCTAGGCCAGCCTTGCACTGCAGGGTGGGAAAAAGAGAGGTTTGGGAGTTCCTGCCTGCTGGCTTGATGGGTGCTGGGTGGGTGCAGGGTGCTGGGGTGGTGCTGGGTGCTGGTTCTGTGCTGGTTCTGTGCTGGGTGCTGGTTCTGTGCTGCGTGCTGGTTCTGTGCTGGGTGCTGGGGTGGTGCTGGGCTGTTTCACAGGCACTGCTGTGGTGCTGGATTGGTGCTGGTTGTGCACAGGGTGCTGGGTGGTGGTGCTGAGTAAGGCACTCTTGATGCCTTGTGCAGGCTGACCTAGAACAGAGACTAGACAGAGCTAAAGAATAAAGCAGGGATTTATTAAAAGTATTTCCTCCATGGATCCACCTTGGGCAGCACAAGAGCCCAGCCAGGGCTGCACCCAAGATGAACCAAAATGGTCCCAAAATGGACACCGGGCACGGGCTCTGGCACTTTTATCAGTTCTGCTCCATTTGCACATTGGAGTTCATTGTCCAATTCCAGCTTCAGCCCATCAAGTCCCATCCTGCTTGTTTTTCTCTCTTCAGCCCACGTTGTTTGTGCTCTTGGGCTGAGATTTGGATCATTTGTCCTTGGTCCCCAGCTGGAGAAGGAATTGTTTTGTCTCCCTGCTCTGTGCAGAGAGCTCACCATCCCCTGATATGAAGCCCAGACCCACACACTAAAGCAGAACAGAACCTGAAAATATAAAAGCTCAAACCTGAGGCGTCACCATTCTTGGAGGAGTTTCACTGACTCTTCTCAAGTCAGTGGGTGGAAAATGGAGGAAAAACCATTTTCAGCAGAGTGAAACACAACGCTCTGAAACTCCACGTGGAATGATCTGACTTGGAGCAGCAGCTGCTCTGGATGGCAACTGAGTTTGGCAATATTTAATAAATTTTTCACTGGGATCATTGTGCAGGATTTGCTTGTTCCTGCGCTTAGCCTGCTCTAACTTACCTTCACAATCTATCTTACAATGACAGGGAGTCCATGGCTGTGGTATCTTACATTAATATGTGTGAAAATCTTGTTTTCAATGGACTCTACATTTCCTCCCATCAGGTTTAACTACAACTTCTGTAGTTTTTACCTTTCCTTGGTATGTCAAAATCAAATCCAGGATAGCTGCAGGTTGTGGTGGCTGGATGCTCCCTGGGAGGCAGGTGGTTAATTAGAACAAAGTTACTTAAGAGATTACAACCTGCTGGTCAGTTATTAGCAGTTGTGGAACATTAGTGGTTTCCTGCTGACTAGGGGAGGCGTGGTAGATTACTAGAATTACAGCGATGTATCTTTGGATGTGCTCATTTAAAACAATTAAAGAAAGGAAAAAAAAAAGAGAGTTGACAATTACTCATAATGGAATGTGAGAAGAATGAGATCAGCATCTCTTTTTTTTTTCTGCTACAAGATGATCTCAAGGTTCAAGAACGTGCAGTTTCCTGTGAAGACCACACAGCAATTATCACAGATGCCCTCCCTTAAACAATGACAAGAAAGTTCCTTGTGAACCTTTATTACTGCTTTGCCCCCCATCCTTTCCCACTTTCAGAGGACTGACTTTATATATTTTATATGAGGTCTTTTATATTTATGTACGAGGATCCCTCTGCTCTATTTTCAGGTGAGTCACAAATCTGAAAACTCAGAGAGCACCACCTGTTCCTCTTTCCACGTCCCCACTGCTCACCAGGGTCTGAGCTCCCTTTGGTGACAGGCAGATATCAGCTCTCTTACCTGAAGAGTTTTTGGCGAGCAGGAGCAGAGGCAGCAGAGGTGATAACCCTCACAGCCAGACTCTTCCCTAGAGCAAAGGCAGATTTGGATGCTGCCATTTGAGGCACTGGAGGAGGAGGAGGAGGAGCACCCAGTGTGGTGAGGGTTTTTTAGGGGTTGGTGGCTGTGCTGACATTTATTTCTGCACAAAGGCCCTGAGCAGCCTTCACTGGCTGCAGCTGGCTTGGAATCCCAGAGTGCCAGAACGGTTTGGGGTTGGAAGGGAGCTCCAAGTCCCTCCTGTCCCACCCCCTGCCACGGGCAGGGACACCTCCCACTAGATCAGGTTGCTCCGAGCCCCCTTCAAGCTGGCTTTGAACATTTCCAGGGATGAAGCAGCCACAGTTTCTCTGGAAATTCTATTCCAGTCCCTCCCCACCCTCACAGGGAAGAATACCTGCCCAATGTCCCATCTAACCCTGCTCTCTGGTGCTGTGAAGCCATTCCCTGTGTCCTGTCCCTCCATCCCTTGTCCCCAGCCCCTCTCCAGCTCTCCTGGAGCCCCTTTAGGCCCTGGAAGGGGCTCTGAGCTCTCCTTGGAGCCTTCCCTTCTCCAGGCTGAGGATTTGGAAGGGAAGAGAAGTGGTCAGACCAGCCAGAGGTCAGGAGAGGAGCGGGGACAAGCAGAGCCAGAGAAGTGTGTTGGGATGTTGTGATGCTTCCAAGGTCTCCTCCATCACTGGGAAGCTCTGGCTGGGCCCTTCCCGAGGCAGATTTGGGGCTGGGCACTGAGGTGTCACACCTCTTTGTCTCTTAAATTGCATCACAAAAAAGGGGATCGTTGGCGCTTGCACTGTATTACTGAAACCTGGGTTGTAACAAAAAACTGGGAATGCTGAAAGCTGGGAATGACCATGAGCATTTCCAGTTCTTCAGAAAGAGCAAGGGAAGGCCAGGTGAGTATGAAGAGATGAGGGTAAGAATCTTAAAAGTTGTCTTCTTAAAGTTATAAACACCAAAGGATGTGCTGAAATATGAAAATACTCAGCTGTGGGGAAAGAGAAGGAAATACCTTGAACTGTTGCAACAATGAACGTTGCCAAGTTTAGAACATCTTTAAGTCATCCTCACTTTCTGGAATGAGATTGTGCAATTGGTTTTCTTTTTCTAGCAAATAAATGAGTTTTGTTTTTGATGACGAAACAAAGCTCCCTTATATTTCACTTTGAAAGAGCTACAAAAGTGAAATGTGGAACTCGTTCTTCCATGCCAATGATTAGAAGCCCAAAATACATCTGTTCCACATGAACAGCTTCAGCCTTTGCTTTCACAGAAGAGCAGCTGTATTTGTAGTTACTCTAAATGCATTCCTGTTCATTTCATTCTTGTGTATTCCAACACGTGAAGTCAGAAAAAAAGGCCACAATCTTGATTAAAACCAAGTTCCAAGCATCCAGATGTCAAGGGAAAAAATGCTGCAATATTGAGCTGAATCTGCCTATTTGGTTAGCAGTGATATACAAATATCAAACCTCACCACAACACCGGAGCTGTGGAGACAGAGGATGCCCATCAGAGTGTCAGAAGAACTGCTTGGATTTACTCCTGGCCTTCTGAGCTCGCTTACAGCTGTGAAGAATTTTTTGGGGGCTCAGTTTGACTTTTGTACCTGTCTTCACCACTGTAGCTGTTGCAGCATCCAGTTTACTTGCAATTAGTTTTTAGAATCTTGATTCCTGGCTGATTTTCCCCTCAAAGAGTTAATAACTTTTTTAACTCCTGAAATCTAGGTGGCACTACAAATTACTGAGTGAATTTAAATTTTGGGGAATGAGTTATGAAGGTATTTTAACCTGTGTTGTGAATTCATGCTTGAATTCCACTACTGTTCTATTGGAATTCTGCACTGAGCTCTTGAGAACAAGGATAATTTATGTACAAGAATGCCTTAAAATAAGCCCCCATAATTACAAAAATGCAGTGTTTAAATTTATAGTAAAAACCCACACACTGCTGGCAAAACTATAACTGCATCTGGAAAACATTAAGAATGCTATTAAAATAGTCTAGCATAAACTAGAAACGAGACTGAAATTACAGTGTTGCCTTCTTAACCATTTTTAGGAAGTATATTTTGAATATGATCTACTTTCCTATTTGATTTTTTGATAAAGCACTGTACTATGTCTTATTTACCACCAAGAGTACCTTACTCACTCTGTTATCTATTTCAGAAAAATCCATTGCTCAGATTTTTTTTAAGTGTCTTGTTACAGTTGTCGATAATTTAAAACACAATCAGGTGGTTGCTGGTCCAGCCATCAGGGAAAAAAATAACAGGGATATCTCAAAGGAGAATAAAAATCACAGCAATTAAAAACTTATTTTATTAAAAAGATGAAATGTTTTCAAACATTGAAAAATTGTGTTTTTATAAAAACAGAAATAGGCAAAATACCCATTTGTCTTCTATTTACATATACAATATTTCTCACTGTATAAAATTATTTACAATATATAAAAAAAAATTACAGTAAATAGGTTATTTTCTTACAAGACATCAAGCCCTGTACTTCTAGTGTAGATCATGGCAAACAAGAATACTATTGCACCTGTGAACCAAACTAACAAGAGGAGTGTTCTCTTAGCCATGCCTCCAACTGAGATCTAAACTAACATCGTTAGCTACAGTAACATTCATTTCATCTCTTCTAGGGTCAACTTCAGGCAGTTTCCATACAAACATTGTCTTGTAAAGCTTAGGAACGGGCAGTTAGAATTGGCGGGGGGGGGAACCAATATTTACAGCTTCTTCTATACAATCTGTATGGAGTCTTATTGAGTTTACCCTTCACAGAAGCTGCATAAATAACTAACCCCTGTTCTCCTGACCGGGACGGGCAGGTCACTGACTCAATTCCCTGCAGGACAAGCCTGGAGATGGCAGAATATTCCTGGCTGCAGGAGATTTGGCTGCTCCTCCTGGCCCGCCAGACCCTCAGCATCCGTCCTGGAGCGTCGCTCGCCGGGTCGGTGCCTCCCTGTGTAGTACCAGCTACAGACTCAACCCTTCTGCACCTGAGCAGTTAAACAAGGTCCGCGTTTGGGGGGGCTACATGTGCCTCTTCATGTGCAGGGCCAGGTGGTCCGACCTGGAGAAGGCCCTGTCGCAGAGGTGGCACTGGAAGGGCCGGTGGCCCGTGTGCTTGCGGTAGTGGCGGGTCAGCTCGTCGGAGCGCGCGAACTTCCAGCCGCAGCCTTCCCAGTTGCAGTGGTAGGGCTTCTCACCTGGTTTGGGGGGCAAAATTGGGAAAGCATGACTCAGCGTGCCATCACCTGCCAGGCAACCTGTCTGTTGTAGTGCCATAAGTCTATTTATATAATAGAGTTATATAAATAACTATATAAATAATAGGGTTTATATAAATAACTTTATTTGCTACCAAGCCTTTGCACAGCAAGATCCAAGTGTTTCTAAGCTGAGCCACTAGAAATTCCTTTACCCACCCGTAGCTGTGGTGAAAATTTTTGGGGAAAGGGCTTTGGAAGCCCTTAGAAAAGGTAAACACCTAGATGTGACAGACCTGCTCTAGCTCAGCTGTGAATTTAACAGACCTGCAGTGAAAATTTTTGGAGAAAGGGCTTTAGAAACCCTTAGAAAAGCTTTGACTGGGTAAACACCTAGATGCTACAGTCTTGACCACCTGCCGTAGCTCAGCTGTGAATTTAACAGACTTTTACAGAATTTTACAGGGTAAAAACCCAGGCTGCAAACTGTTCTACCGGGGCTGTCCCACCCGGCACACAGCCCATCTCTGCACCAAGGCCATCAGCAATATTTACCTGTGTGTGTCCTCAGGTGCGCCTTCAGGTGTGAGCTCTTGGTGTAGGTCTTCCCACAGCCGGCGTAGCTGCACGTGTGAGTGGCCGTCCTCTTCCTCGGCCAGGACCGCCGGCCCCGCTTGGGTTTGGAGTCCAGCAGCTCCAGAGGGGAGGAAGGAGGGGTGAGCATGCCCCGAGGAGCTGAGGGCTGTAAGGGCAGGCTGTCCTCGAAAAGGCCGAACTGGGAGGTGTTCTGGTACTGGAGGTGGGTCTGCGGGTGGTGGAAGCCGGAGGCCGGGTGGTAGCTCTGCTGGTAGGACACGGACGAGGGGCACATCATCTGCGTGTGGCACTCGTTCACCATCAGATCGTCGGGGCTCAGCGGGGGCGTCTCTGCCCCAGGGATCTGCGGGGAACTGGCCACCCGGGGCTGCTCGTAGGCCAGCATGCAGGTCGCGTTCCCCTCCTGCTTGATTTTTGGGCAAGCCTGAGGCACCAGACCCAGGACCGGTCCATAACTGTCCATGTCGGGTTCGGGCTTAATGTTCTCAACGAACTGCGGGCCCCCGAAGGTGGGTGTCACGAAGAAGCGGCCGTGGACGCTGCCAGGAGGGCAGAAGTTGGAGTCCATCTCGGAACGCATCATCTCCGGCACGATGCCGGCGTTGTAGGGCGGGGGGCTGCCCTGCTCCAGGGCATTGTAGCATCCCGGGGATGGGTTTGTCTGGTAAAAGCCACCGCTTTCGCCTTGGGCAGGGGGATAATCCCCGCCAGCGCCCTGGCCGTAGCCATCGCTGCCCATGGAAAGGATAAAATCCAGCACGTTGTTGAGATCCTCATCCTCTTTGCGCGGGGAGAGGCCGCCCCAGGTGCCGCCGGGGGTCTTGGCCTCCTGCTCGCACTTCCACCTCTGGGGAGAGAGAAAAGGGAGAGGGGGTTAGAGCTGCCGCTCGCCTCGGGGAACCGGGGGGGACGGGCTCGGGGCCTCCCGTCGGTGGCGAGCGCGGGGGACTGTAGCAATGTCACCCCAATAGGGGACACTCACTTCGTGCAGGGCTTTCTCGCGGCAGGGGCTGGCGAAGGTGGCGAAGGAGGGCAGGGCGGTGTCGCTCAGCGCCATGGTGCGGGACGAGCGCGGCCGGCCGCCCTCCGCACCTTATAACGCGGGCGCGGGCGGCCCCAGGCCAATTGCAGGAGCGGAGGAAACGCGTCCCGGACGGGGCGGGCGGGAGGCAGCGGCTCGGGCGCAGCCTAAATTTAGCCCCGGTATAAAAGGACGCGGCGGCGGCGGTCCCAGCCCGAGCGGGGCGGAGCGGAGCGGGGACGGGCCCCCTTCGCTGCCCTGCCCTCGGCGCGGGGCTCAGGAGCCGCGACCCCCGGCTCGGGCAGTGGCCACAGAGCCCGGGCAATGGCCCAGGAGCCGAGACCCGCGGCTCGGGCAGTGGCCCAGGAGCTGCGTGCCCCGGCTGGGACAGTGGCCACAGAGCCGTGACCCCCGGCTAGGACAGTGGCCAGTGACGGGACACTGAGGGGTCTCTTCCACAAGTGAGCTGGGGGACACTGAGGGACCCTGTCCCGTGCTGAGAGACACCGGGAGGGACTTGGGTGGGATGAGGGGCACAGGGGACCCTGCCCTGGAAGCACCTACAGAGCCTTCCTGACACGAGGGGGCCCGTGCTGAAACACACTGTGTGATAAATGAGTAATGAAATTGTTAACTCTCACAATTAAAGGGTGGATATTATGTATATGCTAAGAGAAGTTTTGTAGATTTATAGTTTATTTAAAGGGGGGGGGCCTTTTTGCATTGTTCTCATGGGATGGCCAGGGCATTTGGGAGGTATTTTCTCTATTCAGTCCTGTGTTGTTATTTTTAATTAAAAGTTTTAATAAACTTTTTTAAATTTTTGAAAGTGAGTATCTTTTCTCACAGCTGTGGGGGTGGAGGGAATCAAGGACCTGGAAAAAACACCAAGGGACCATCTGTGACATCAGGGGACACTGACAGCTACAAGCCTCAACAGAGACTGTGAGGGACTTGCTGTGGGATGGGGAACACTGAGGAGTCCTTGCCCTGGGGACACTAAAGAACAACCACGAATTAGGGGTTTGATCCCCCCACACCTCAGAGCAGCTGCCCCACAAGCCAGGCTCACCTCTGGGGCGTGTGGTGCAGAGTCAGAAAAAGAAGGTGGGAGTGGAAGGTGTCAGGAGCACAGTGAGGGAGGGAGACGTGCCCTGCTCCCATGGGTGAACTGCTGAGCTGGTGATGGGCTCACCCTGAAGGTCCCAGATGGTGCTGACAGAAAGGGGTTTGATGCCACTCGTGTGGAGTTTTGCATTTAATGGAAGCCCAGATCTTTGATGGAGATCCATCCA
Organism: Leptocoma aspasia; assembly: GCA_013399835.1. Taxonomy (NCBI): domain Eukaryota; kingdom Metazoa; phylum Chordata; class Aves; order Passeriformes; family Nectariniidae; genus Leptocoma; species Leptocoma aspasia. The sequence goes on from VXAX01001920.1 coordinate 88,672, forward strand.
TCTTTGCTGGAGTTTTGCATTTAATGGAAGCCCAGATCTGTAGCAGAATTTCCATTTGCCTGCACAAAGGTTGCCAAAATCAATGTTGCAATGTGACGTTATGAGAGGAAAAAATGCACGTAGCTTCTGTGATCTGGTTGTGGGCAATTTATGGTCTTGGGCTTGATTTTTCAGAAGGGAAGATTGTTCTTCTCCCTCACCTTGGCCTCTAGCTCAGATGCTGACTCTGAAGGAGCAATTCTCCAATAATTTCTGATAACATGCTCCAGAGTCCTGTTTCTGAGGATCGTGGCTGCTTGGCTACCATCCAGGAGCAAAGATCTGAAAGGGGGAAAAAGTCTGATCTGTCCAGGGCCAGACTGATTCTTTGAGAGCTTGTTCAAAGAAAGAGCTGTGCTCTCTCCTTTCCTCCTCCGTATTTCCTTTGCAGTCACTTTTAAAGGGGTTTCTAAGCGAGCTGGAAATCAGGAGAGTGCAGGAGAAGAGCTTTTATGCACGGTGTGCCCCAGGAGGGGAAGGACAATGCCCTTGATGGGCTTTGCTTCCCCAAAGCACTTTGAGCCCGTTCACCAGAGCCCTTCCCATCCTTGTGGCTGTGTTTAGCCACCTCGGCAAAACTCCGTTGCTAGGGTGAGTAAATGATTTTAAAAAAAAATTTCAACAGCTACACGTGTTTTAAAACGAGGAATATCTCTTGTTTAACTCTCTATAGTTTTCATTCTACAAGTTCCCGGCTTGGCCAGAAGGAGCAGCCAAACTTCTGCGGCTGGAGCAGAGTCAAGACACGGAACGCATGGTAACGCTGTACACAAAGATGTGTGACTCACGGCTCTGCAATGTCACACTTGTGTAATCTTTCAATGTAAACGCTTTTCCTCTAATAAAACCTCCGTAAAGCGAACGATACGTATATATGGGGCTGTGAGTCAGCCAAGAAAATACACTCTGATGAATTCAGAATGAATGTGAATACTCCCTTGATAACACGCCCTGAATGGCTGTGTCAGTTTATGTGCTTGTGATTTCAGCAACGGCTAGGACAAAATATTTTGTTTCTAGGATATACAACTGGACGTGTAGGTTTCGCTGAGGAGCTCCAGTCGGATGCTGGGTTTTGTTTATAGCCTGCAACGGCTCCATCACCAAACTCTGCATTTTCTTTGTGTAAAGTTTAGCGGGCAGCGAGGATGAAAGCCAAGCACACAAAATAATAAATTCACTGCCTTTAGTTTCTTTTTGTTTTCAAGAAAAGCGGTTGGGCTAAAAATTGAGAGCTGCACTAAACCTGGGGAGACAAATGTGAGAATTTATTTACCTTGTGAGTCACCGGTTCTGCGCAAATTGAGAACAACTTTGCCATGACCTTCCACTCGGTCTGTGACAGTTGTGCTGACATTTTCTGGCTTTTTGCTGCTCACAACTCTTATTTTAAATACCTAAACGCAAGATCCTGGCAGTGATCTCACTCAGCACAGATCAGGAGTGATGCCGCTGGTGTATAAATGTGAAGAATGCGAGATTAGAAAGTATTTGTTAATCTTCTGTGGGTAGAGGAGAGCTAAATGATGTGTGATTTGTCTTCCAGCCAAAGTAAACACGGACTCAGCCATTTTTTATATGGCAAAGTTCGCTTTCCTAGGTGTTGCTGCTGCTTCTTGTTCCTTCTTCAAGGAGAAAACTTTTTAAGGGATGGCAATCAAGATTTTGCATGCTAATAGAAGAATCCAAGCTCGGGCTGTGCCCGCTGGAGCCGCAGCTGGATGGGTTGGTGCAATCTCACGTCACCTGGCTCTGAGTCATCTCAGAACTCAAACAAACAGAAAAGCTCCTTTCTCAGGGATTGTTCTCACAAAGTCCTGGCTGCACCTAGAGCAAACCGGTAATAACAGTAATGGCAGGGTGAACGACCCGCAAATGGCACCTCTTAGCACCCGGAGTACACAGCACAGGTAACTCCGCGACCAACCCCTTGAAATTGAAATTACACAGAGGATTTCCCTGCCTGCGTCTCAAATTGTCACAGTTCTGTCGACTACACTTTTTTTTCCCCTATTTTAAACTGCAGGTTCTGAGTTAGCACATTTAAGAGTCTGCTCTCAAGGAAGTTGATAAAATGATGTAAACAACCACATAAAATGAAATATACAGCTATGTGTCAGAGACACACATCTTCATTTGGGGTAGAGTGATTTAATCCTGTAGGCCTTTTGTCTGAATGAATTAACATCATTAATTAATTGGAGAAAGGAGCCTTTTTGACCAGACCTTTCATGACTGGAGCTGACTGACAAATGAAGGTGAGCCACCTCTTTGATGGGGCTCATTAAGTTTTCAAGAAAACATATTTTCCTTTAATACTTTTTTTTTCTTAGTGATTCTCCTCTGAGCTATCTGCGTATTTCCAAAGTCTTTCTTGAGGCTTGAGTGCTGGAAAAGTGGAGTAGCAGACAGAAATGAGTCAGTTCCCTTGAAGGACTTGACTCGTCCTCTTTGTCATGGTCTTCTGCTGAGGAGCTGCTCTGCCATGGAGTCATGGAGTGCCAGGACACAGGGA
>VXAX01001920.1:93042-105813 GCA_013399835.1 Leptocoma aspasia
ATAAATATAAATATAAATATAAATATAAATATAAATATAAATATAAATATAAATATAAATATAAATATGCAAAACTGCTTGAATTGTCAGTCACTGATCGTGATAAGTAGTTTTCAGTTGCTGCCAAATACTTTAGATTACAGAACCAAATATTTTGTGAAGAAATGGGCAATTGTGGCATGGGATAAACAGGAGCATAGGGCAGAAGCACCTATGTGGTTTCATTCAGAAAAATTTACCTTTATTGTTAACAAATATTTAATGGGCTCTGCAACATCAGAAACCCAAAAAATTGAAAAGAATTTAATTCTGGGATACAGGAATGTTCCACTTTGAGTGTTCATACTGGTTGTGGTTGTTCCTGGCCTGCATTTTTAATGGGCAATTTGTCTATTAATTGTCTGGCCTGCNAAAAAGTTTAAAAAGTGAAGGCTAAAGGTTAAAAAATGAGGCTAAAAACTTAAAAAGCGAAACATCCATTGTGTGGATGGGCACATGGTGGGGAATCCTTTGCTCCTGGAGCTGTATTTATTTTCTCTATTCAGCCTTCTGTTGTAATTTTTGATAAAGTTTCAATAAAACTTTTAAAATTTTTGAAAGTGAGCATTATTTCTCACAACTGGATGGGCTTTAAGGTCCCTTCAAATCCAAACCATCCTGGGGTTCCATGGTGCTGCCTCAGCTCCCCAGTCCAGGCTAGCACCACTCAGTTCTGGCTCCCAGGCTTCCTGAGAACGTTGAATTTATGACAGTGTCGTAAATCCCAGCACATGGGATGTGGGGGAAGGTGGAACAAAGCCCTGGGAGAGCTGCTGGAAATGCTGGTGGCTGGGCTAGGAAGCATCAGGAGAGAATTGGAACCACTGGGAGAAATCCAGCTGGTTCAGGGTTGCACAGGTGGAAGGTAGAGGCTGAGAAAAGATACCATGAAACAAGATGTCTGAGAGCACAGCAGTTTTGGTGTCCCCAAAAAAGTATTTCTGAATTATTCAGGAAAAAAAATTATTTATTATTCGGTTTTTCTGAATAAAACTTTATTATTTCTTTAAATTCAGTTTTTCCCTGTTGGCCTATGCAGGAACCTATTTTTTGTCCATGCCAAAAAGCAGGGCTGCTTGCATCTTCCATTCCTAGAAGTGTGGCCTTCATCTTCTCTGCATTGCCATGAGTGGGTTTGTGTCTGCCTGGACAGTTAAAATAATCCTTTAACAATGACATGTTCTTCAAATTACACTGCACTCCTGTGATCCTTGTCATCTAGGGCTTTATCAGAAACGATTTCTGTTTTCTTCCAGGTTATTGTTAACAACACTGAATAGTAAGTGATGATAAAAAAGATCAAGAACCAATAAACCTGGCTTGATTAAAATCTAAATTCCATTTCCAGATGTGTTGGCCTGTGCTTGGACCAATTTGCATGTGCACACCATGTTAATTTGTCATGTTGTTTCTTGTTCCTTACTGTGAAAAATCACACTGCACCCAGGCATGTACTTATTTAAAACCCCATCACAAATGTCATTAACCTTTATTTAGAATTCTTTTTATGTCTCAAGCCCTCCCTGTCTCTGCCCAGGTTTATGTAACACTGCCAGGCAGATCTGGGTCATTCTGTTGCAATATTGACATAATATTAACATTCTCCAAGTCACCTGGGGCTTCCCCACTGCTCTGAAATGAATTGATAATAAACATTAGCCATCTGGAAATGTCCTGAGTTGGTTCTTTTGAAACACTCACTTCTAAATTACCCAGACCTGGCAACTCAGTGATGTTTGAGATGAGCAGCAGTTGTTTTAACATCCTCCTTAGTTACTGCAATGGAAAGTATTTCAACATCATTATTGTCTGATCTCCATACAGCATCTGGCTTTTTCCCAAAGAGACAAGAGAAATATTTTTTAGCACTTCTGCTTTTTCAACGTGGTTATTGGCAGGTCTACCCCTTCCACTCCTTGTGATGGCAATCTCAGTGAAAGCCTCATTAACTTAGCTCCCAAAAGATTAGCAAAAGTCAAGATCTGATCTCNCAGAAAAATTTACCTTTATTGTTAACAAATATTTAATGGGCTCTGCAACATCAGAAACCCAAAAAATTGAAAAGAATTTAATTCTGGGATACAGGAATGTTCCACTTTGAGTGTTCATACTGGTTGTGGTTGTTCCTGGCCTGCATTTTTAATGGGCAATTTGTCTATTAATTGTCTGGCCTGCATTTTTAATGGGCAATTTGTAAAACTGCTTGGAGGTGACAGGAGGAAAAGGGAAATGGTGTCTTACCTGTCAGGCCCACTTAGGACACCAAGTGCTGTCAGATGTGCCAAGCTGACTGGGTTTAGAAGTGAGAGCTGGGGTTTAATAAATGCAGGGGAAAAAAATCAAACTTTGAACAAAAGTTGAAGAAAATCTATTTGAGGGAACACCAAAGCCCTAATCAGCTGCTTTTTTTTTTGCCTGTTTTTAATTTGTGAGATCTGTTGCAGTCTGACTAAGCACAGATGCAGGTGCCCTTCTTAGCAGAGTTTTTTAGCTTTTTAACTTTTTTAAACTTTGAAGTTTACATGTTTTAACTGGGGGAGTGGGGAGAGAAGACTGGGCAAAGCTTAAAACCAGCCACAAGAAGAGAATTACTTAGGAGTGAGGGAGGCTTTGGGGTTTGTTTCCCTTGTTGGCGTGTCAAACACAGTTATAGGTTATGGTTGGATCTGATAAGTGCAGTTTTATTCAAATACACAAAGTAGGAGTTCATGTAGGATGGAGGTTGCAAAGCCTCGTTTAACGTGATGAACACGTGGGGTTTATAAAATACTGTCATTTTACACTGTGCATAAAATACTCCTTTATAAAATCCCATCTTTGTGCTGCACTTGTATGATTTATTAGTCATACGTCCCACAGTAAAGTAATGGGAAATACTGGACCGAGCCTTTCATTAACCGTGACGCTGTTAATTGGTGTTGCTGGAATGACTTTCCCTGTTTGAATTCATGGAAGTGTGAATCAGAGGCATGAATTGGGCAGTGAGAGGAAGACATGCAGCTCTGCAGGACAGGCTGCATGTACAGAGCAGCTGATTTCATTTGTCTGCCTGGCCTCCCAAGTCCTTGCAGACTTAGATCACTGAAATATTCAATATGGTATATAATTTTTTTCCGTGATCACAATTAGTTATATAAAGATGATTAAGCTTTGAAACTTCAGTGGGATATTTTGGGATAGACTTTTTTCCCAGGTGCTTGTGTCCATTGTTGTGATATTTTTTTTTTTNCAATAAAACTTTTAAAATTTTTGAAAGTGAGCATTATTTCTCACAACTGGATGGGCTTTAAGGTCCCTTCAAATCCAAACCATCCTGGGGTTCCATGGTGCTGCCTCAGCTCCCCAGTCCAGGCTAGCACCACTCAGTTCTGGCTCCCAGGCTTCCTGAGAACGTTGAATTTATGACAGTGTCGTAAATCCCAGCACATGGGATGTGGGGGAAGGTGGAACAAAGCCCTGGGAGAGCTGCTGGAAATGCTGGTGGCTGGGCTAGGAAGCATCAGGAGAGAATTGGAACCACTGGGAGAAATCCAGCTGGTTCAGGGTTGCACAGGTGGAAGGTAGAGGCTGAGAAAAGATACCATGAAACAAGATGTCTGAGAGCACAGCAGTTTTGGTGTCCCCAAAAAAGTATTTCTGAATTATTCAGGAAAAAAAATTATTTATTATTCGGTTTTTCTGAATAAAACTTTATTATTTCTTTAAATTCAGTTTTTCCCTGTTGGCCTATGCAGGAACCTATTTTTTGTCCATGCCAAAAAGCAGGGCTGCTTGCATCTTCCATTCCTAGAAGTGTGGCCTTCATCTTCTCTGCATTGCCATGAGTGGGTTTGTGTCTGCCTGGACAGTTAAAATAATCCTTTAACAATGACATGTTCTTCAAATTACACTGCACTCCTGTGATCCTTGTCATCTAGGGCTTTATCAGAAACGATTTCTGTTTTCTTCCAGGTTATTGTTAACAACACTGAATAGTAAGTGATGATAAAAAAGATCAAGAACCAATAAACCTGGCTTGATTAAAATCTAAATTCCATTTCCAGATGTGTTGGCCTGTGCTTGGACCAATTTGCATGTGCACACCATGTTAATTTGTCATGTTGTTTCTTGTTCCTTACTGTGAAAAATCACACTGCACCCAGGCATGTACTTATTTAAAACCCCATCACAAATGTCATTAACCTTTATTTAGAATTCTTTTTATGTCTCAAGCCCTCCCTGTCTCTGCCCAGGTTTATGTAACACTGCCAGGCAGATCTGGGTCATTCTGTTGCAATATTGACATAATATTAACATTCTCCAAGTCACCTGGGGCTTCCCCACTGCTCTGAAATGAATTGATAATAAACATTAGCCATCTGGAAATGTCCTGAGTTGGTTCTTTTGAAACACTCACTTCTAAATTACCCAGACCTGGCAACTCAGTGATGTTTGAGATGAGCAGCAGTTGTTTTAACATCCTCCTTAGTTACTGCAATGGAAAGTATTTCAACATCATTATTGTCTGATCTCCATACAGCATCTGGCTTTTTCCCAAAGAGACAAGAGAAATATTTTTTAGCACTTCTGCTTTTTCAACGTGGTTATTGGCAGGTCTACCCCTTCCACTCCTTGTGATGGCAATCTCAGTGAAAGCCTCATTAACTTAGCTCCCAAAAGATTAGCAAAAGTCAAGATCTGATCTCCCATCAGACTCCCATCAATGCAGAGGGAAACCAGCTTAAATTCCATTTAAATATGCAAGTCAAACGACATAAATAAAACTTTTCTCAGAAATATGCAAGAAAATATGTTCATGGTTGAATAAATCATGCAAAAATTCAGCTATTTAGTGAATATAACTGAGATAATTGTGTGTTGCTACTTGAATTTGCTGTGTGAAGGATGATAGCATTCAGCTGTAAATGATTTTTTTTTGGTAATTTTTGATCTGGGGACTCTTCAAACTTAAATAACGTATGTCACTTTTGAAATGATCAGCTCTGATTAGGTATGTAGCTGTGTTTCTGCCAGCTTTTCCTGGCGTGTGCTGAATGCCCACATGTTGTACCGCAGATGTCCTTTTCAGCTGTCAGTTAAAAACATCCTCAAAAAAATTTTTTTTGTTTTTACAGAACAGTGAAATGATACCACAGTTTCCAAAACTTGGCAAGTATGTTGAATCATGTTAAAAAAAATTATATATAAAAATGTAAATATATAAAAATCTGTATATATACACACATATATACACATATGTGTGCATAATAAATATAAATATAAATATAAANGGGAACACCAAAGCCCTAATCAGCTGCTTTTTTTTTTGCCTGTTTTTAATTTGTGAGATCTGTTGCAGTCTGACTAAGCACAGATGCAGGTGCCCTTCTTAGCAGAGTTTTTTAGCTTTTTAACTTTTTTAAACTTTGAAGTTTACATGTTTTAACTGGGGGAGTGGGGAGAGAAGACTGGGCAAAGCTTAAAACCAGCCACAAGAAGAGAATTACTTAGGAGTGAGGGAGGCTTTGGGGTTTGTTTCCCTTGTTGGCGTGTCAAACACAGTTATAGGTTATGGTTGGATCTGATAAGTGCAGTTTTATTCAAATACACAAAGTAGGAGTTCATGTAGGATGGAGGTTGCAAAGCCTCGTTTAACGTGATGAACACGTGGGGTTTATAAAATACTGTCATTTTACACTGTGCATAAAATACTCCTTTATAAAATCCCATCTTTGTGCTGCACTTGTATGATTTATTAGTCATACGTCCCACAGTAAAGTAATGGGAAATACTGGACCGAGCCTTTCATTAACCGTGACGCTGTTAATTGGTGTTGCTGGAATGACTTTCCCTGTTTGAATTCATGGAAGTGTGAATCAGAGGCATGAATTGGGCAGTGAGAGGAAGACATGCAGCTCTGCAGGACAGGCTGCATGTACAGAGCAGCTGATTTCATTTGTCTGCCTGGCCTCCCAAGTCCTTGCAGACTTAGATCACTGAAATATTCAATATGGTATATAATTTTTTTCCGTGATCACAATTAGTTATATAAAGATGATTAAGCTTTGAAACTTCAGTGGGATATTTTGGGATAGACTTTTTTCCCAGGTGCTTGTGTCCATTGTTGTGATATTTTTTTTTTTCTTGAGCTATTAATGCCTACATTTTAGGATATTTATATATTTAAATTCCTGGCTATGTCTGAGCTTAGGGACAGTGCTTTGTGCTTCACAGAAAATGCTTTTAAATCTGAAACAAAACTTCAGCTTATTTTGTTCCACACAAATTTTGGGTTTTTTTTGTTTATTTTGTTCCTGAACTTCTACTCCAAATTGTTCAGCTGATGCCTGTGAGGCATGTCACACTTCCTACTGAGGGTGGAATCGAGTGCCAGTTGCCAGGGTTAATACTGATCCAAATTATTAATATTTGGTGCTGTAGTATATATAAATAGCAATTGGAGCTGAAGAGAACAAGGCTGTTGAAACCCCTTGAACGGTTACAGCTATTCTTGAGCAATAAAATGCTTTTTCAAGGGACAGCCTGATACAATGCAACTTTGTAGAATGAGTTGTGAAATTCCCTTTTCATTTGCCACATAAAGCGCCAAAGAAATGTTTGTAATAAAAACACAAGCCTGAGAAGAATGTGTTTTGCCAATTTACAGCATAATGTGAGCAGCTACAAAGGAGTGTTCAGCATGGGGCTGTTAGTGTCAGGTTACAGCAGGGAAAACGGTGCCTTCATTTACCAAATAACCAGCGTGGGTTTTTATCCCACATTTGCAAGGAAAATCACTTCTTTGAGAGAAAGGGATGGGCCTGACCCGTGCAGAATGGATTTGGTGAGGAGCAGCAGGCAGGGGAGCCAAGGCAGGGAGACTGCAGAGCTCTGATTGATGGTGGGTGGCCAATCCTCCAGCTTGTGGTTGCCACATGCATCTCCTCCAGCTGGGCCAGGAGGGCACAGGCTGGGACTAAAACCTTGTGTAGCAGAAGTGGTACAAGCCACACTGGGCCTGATGGTGACAATTTAGGGGCCCCTTTCACCTATTGCTCAAGATTCGCCTTGTTCCCCTTTTCAGCTTTCATGGCAGGGAAAAACCGAGTTGTTATTTTTTTTTTCCCCCAACACAACTTTTACTTCAGCCTAAAGTCAGGCACTGAAATTCTCCGTGTTCGTGGCTCAGCTCAGCCTGACAACTGAAATAAAAAATCGAAATTAAAAAATCGAAATAAATTTAAAAAAATCTCGAAATAAAGCCTGGAATCCTGCTTGCTGCAAGCTCAATAAGAGCTGCCTTGTGCTCAGCTGAAACGTGGGCTGTTTTCTGTCTTCTCCTGCTCAAAAACCACCTGCTCTGAGGGGATGGCAAAGCATCTCATTCCCATGGAGTCAGCGGGAAGCAGCAGCCAAGAGGCAGCGGCGAGTGTGAGCGAGGGGATCCTGTGCAGCCTTTATATACCAGAGTTATTTTTAACCACAGCCTCCATGCTTATTACAGAGTTTCCTCTCTCAGACGCTCAGGAAGCCCACTTGGCTCTGTTTCCTGCTAACATTCAGCCCTGGCTCACAAAATCTTTGAGAACAACAGGCTTGAGACTGCTCGGCTCCATTAAAAAAGCTGGCAGCTTTTCAAGCCCTGACAGAAAACCTTTGAAAAGTCTGGATTTCCTCCAGCTAACGTATGAGGCTCCTACATCAGTGACAAATTAGACTGAAACAGCACAAAACACTCCTATGTAAATAGCCTTCTTCTGCGTTCACTCTTTTAATAGTTCAAACATTATTTATAGTTATTTCTCTGGGTGGAAAAATATTTTTATATTTTTCCAAAGATGGGTTCTAGTGAAATGTTTTCTTTGTTTGTTTGGATTTTTTTATGTTTTCTTTTTTTCCTTCGAGAATTTCGTGACAGTTTTCTTAGGCTCCAGGAGCAACCTTTTCTTCCTGGAAACCAGGACAAAATGGCTGTTGTGAGTTCTTCACTGAAAGACCTCTGTCCAACACTAAATGCTGCCATTCCCCAACTATTAAATAATAGTTCTAACAGGCATGACTGAGCTCTGATTTCCTGAGAGACAACAGGAGAGGTCAGCTGCACTTTATCTCTGACTTCCCACGTGGAAATTTTACACGTAATGTAAATTGTGTTGAGTTTTTCTTGCAGGGTTTTCACTTCAACTCCAAAGAGACTCCTACTTCCAAAATTGCTTTCAAGTAATCACAAAATAGATGTGATTTCATGGCTGAGAATGCTGTTTTATTCAGTACAGCACCCTAAGAAATCTTAACGTTAAGTCGCTTCTTATATCCGTGAGTAAAAATGACTTGGAATCATAGATGATAAATCCAGATCATTAGACTGGTGGGATTGACTGATTTTCTAGGAGTATTTTCCAGTATTTCACATCCTTTTCTGCATCAGCATCACCTTAAAGGCTATTTATTGCCCTGGGCACAAAAAGGAACCATCAGTAACTTCTCCATGTCCCTTGTAGTCCCAGTGTTTGTCTGGGAGTGGTTGCTGGTGGCAAGTTCACTGGAGCAGGAGGATTTCCCTGGGCTGTAAGGTGTTTTTATTCTCTCCTCCCCATTTTAATCATCCCCAGCTTGAGGGTATAGGCTCAGAAATGTTCTGTACTTGAAGGAGAAAGTCATGGAGTGTTGGAACCCTGGTTATTGAGAATTTCAGACGTTCTGTGCTGGCAGGCACTGACCCCCCGAGAGAACACTGCATGTGACCAGAGAAGGCTTCCAAAATTGAGTGATAGCACTGGGATTATGGGTGTGGAGTTAAAATAGAAGTGTGTGATGTCACAGGATGGAAAATGAAAGTTTAAGGTTTTAGAATACAGTAATATATATAAAGCAAGATGGAGGTTTTAGGCCAGAGGCTGGTCCTTCTTCTTCACCTTCTTCTCCATGGGTTTGGGTGGTGTTGTGTAACTGGATAGAAAAGGTAGAAAAGTTAAAAGTTAAAGGCCATGGGTGGTTGGTTATTGGGTTAAAAGTAAAAATAATTTAGGTGCCATTTCTTAATTGGACCGTTTATCCTTAAAAGGCCTTGTAGAGAGAGCTAGAGCTCCATTTTTAGTTTGTTAAAGTGCTGCAGAACTCAGGATTTGTGAGACTGTGACATAGATAAGAACTAATAAACATCTGAGTCTGGACAAGAAATACCATCTCACACATTTAATCCCAACCCTAACCCTAACAAAAGGAAAATAAAACCCAACAATGGAGAATTCATCCCTCCCTGGGACGACAAGGCCAGCTCTTACCCAGCTAAAGGTAGCCAATACTATTGCAGCTCTACAAATCCAAGGAATTCTCTTCTATTTTCCCCTTGAAGGATTCCCTTCACTCCCTTAGCTGTGCCCTGAACCACTAGATTGTGCCTGTTACTCTGGTTTTGAGGCTGACCATCTCTGGGAGGGTTTGTAGGACATTTTTGCCCTCTGCCTGCCCTTTGGAATGTAGAATATGTAGAATTTTCACAAGCTTTGGAGCCTGGCTATTGTGTGAGAACATCTCCAATAGGAAATATCGAGAAAACTATATTTTTTCATGAGGAAATGTCTCAGTCACACTCTTCAAACAGCTTTGCTTTGCTCTATCAGAGACAAGGAAACACTGAACAGGGAGCTGAGGGTATCAAGCATGATCTTGAGCTTGAACTGCCACAGTCTCTCAGCCACCATCTCTCAGATGACCCTTATTCTGACTGAAATCACTTTACTCCCTGATTTATCTACATTTCACACAGATGTGGGTAACTTGTGCAGTTTGAAAAGCACTCTTATGAGAACAGAAAAGTGTAAACAGCTCCTACACGTGAAAGAATTGAATTCCACATTTTTTTAGCTTTTAGGAACTCGTTGTGCAGTTCAGTTGTTGCTTTTTGGGGCTTTTATCTCACATCATACCCACCAATGAGGTTTGGGCTGTGCTAAGGCTGCCCTCTTTTGAATGGATCTTGGCAAGTGAGGCTTTTAAATCCCACATATCATTTTGGCAAGTGATCCTTATTTTGCAAACGTGAAATGGTTGCAGCCACAGCTCCCAGCATTTGCCCTTGTAGTTTATGGAACCAGTGGTGTGGAATAGCAGATCCACGTTTATTTTCAGGCAGGAAGCCAGCAGTGCAAAAATGCCTCGTGAACTGAAGGGTCAGGGTGAAACCTTTTTAAAAAAGGATCAAGGTGGTTGGGCTGCGTTTATCATGCACAGCCCAGAGGTCTAAAAAGGACTTGTTTTGATGCTATTTGGAGCTGCCTATAATGAAAAAGTGACTTTGTGCGGATTGACTTTCTGCGTCACAGCCCATCTTGGGACAGTAATACCAACAAGGACAATTAGTTTAAGTGTCGTTCACAATTGCTGTTTGTTTGTTCTCAGTGGTTTCTGGTAGAAGCTGCAGGACCCTTCCATTCCCACCCCTGCCAGTGGCCTCAGTAATTGCCTACTAGCCACTGAAGGACAGACTCACCAAGGACTTTCAAAGCTCACTTCGCCTCCTTCAAATATAACTGAAATTTATAGCCAGCAGGCTTCTAAAATAACTCACATCACTACCACCTCCAAAAACAGCTCTGCAACCATGTGGCCTTGTGGTTATGGCTCTGGGGTTGTGGTGGTGAAGTCAGAGATTCAAATCCAGTTGCAGGGAGATAAAAGCTTCAAAGAAAGTGAAACTGGTTTTGCCTTGATTAGGTGGAAATAATAACACCTCGTTTTGCTTCCACCTGAAAAGCTAAATTCAGAGCCAAAAACCAGGCAGAGTGCAGAATTCTGTGCCACAGCAAGAGGTGCCCTGGGTGTGAAAGCATGGGCTCGCTGTGAAGACAGCTCAGTTGTCATGTCAGAGGGGGTTTGCTTCTCTCAGCCCATAATATTGAGGTGTGGGATGACAAAAGTCAAGGTCTGAAGCCTTCCCAGGGACCACAGACAGAGATTAGTAAGGTCCAGTCTATTTTTCAGTGTACCTTTTGGCTGAGTGGCTGTTTCAGATAGGAAAGGATTTTGTTTCCTTATTACCTTGGAGCTGACCAGAGCTCGCTCTCTCTCTCCAAGCATTTAGGCAACATTTGCAAGAATCCCATGGATGGGATTCTTGTGCAAGAATCCCATGGATGCTACACTGGAAATTGTTATTACTGTACAATGTTTGGTAAATGCAAATGCAATAATGGCTGTATGATTTTACATTGTACAGGAATTACAATTAGAAGGAGCCAAATAAAAACCAGACAGCTTTAGAAGCAGATGGCCTTAGCCCTCAATACCAAAATTATCTAAACCTGCACTAAATGTAAATAGATTTCTGAGTTATTTGGCACAAGAAACATCTGGAAAGCTCTGACTTCCCCCTCAATATGCAGAATTTTCACAAAGCCATTGCTGTCCTGCTGGGTTATTCCTAGAGCCAGTTGGTTTTGGGGGCCTTGCAGAGAAATCCTTGAGGGAATTTCCTTCAAAATCTGGGCCAGCTCCTACACTGGCTTTAGCAGGGACCTCCCCACCTGCCCCAAAAGAAAACCCACCCCAAGCCCCACTGAAACCCCAGCCTTGTGGTGTTTGTTTTCAGGTTTTGTATCTCTCACTGACACTGGGATTAATCCCCTCTGTCTACACAGGGTATGAGAGGAATTTTAACTTGAGAGTGAAGGTCAGGTTGAAGTCTCACTTCACTGTGCACAGGATATAAATGTGAAGGCATATTTCAAGCAGAAATGTCTACAAACTCTCTGCTACAGGTGATAGCAAGAGGAGTCCACAGAGCTATTAATCCCAAGAACAGCTGTTACTGGGTTACCAGGACGTCTAGAAGTGAGCATGCCACATTTTTTCTGATTTATTTAGTACCATTCAGATGGGAAAATACAGAGATGGTAGTGTGCAGCAATGGTACATATTGGCTCTGCAGGAAAATCCACACCTGACTGCTTGGTGACAAGCCTGGCAGATTATTTCTTGAACTGCATCAAGATTAAGTCTGCAGCAGAGACAGATCTGAAGCATTTACAGCAAGAGGACTGATGTTTCCATTGTTGGAATCCAGTGGATATCAAAGATGTCTTTGAATTTCTACAATTAGAAGGAGCCAAATAAAAACCAAATAATTTTCCAAGCAGATGGCCTTAGCCCTCGATACCAAAATTATCAAGTTCCCTACAGAGTGGTTTTAAGATAGATGTTAATGGATCTTTGAGCAAGAAGCATTAGTGATCTGGACTACAGCAACATTTTAATTAAAAACTTGTACAATAACAGACTCAAAATGTAAACTTCAAAACACGTAAAGCCTAAATTACCATGGGTTCAGAACTGGCATTGAGTGTGTAATTTTTAACATTCCAGACTGCCTTCATTACAGCCCAAGCAGCCACAGAAATACACCGTTAGGAGCCAGGAATAGTTCGTCCTTTTATTTGGAAAGAGAATTACAGAGGGAGCTATTGGGAACTGGAGTTTAGTTCCTAAAGCAGGAGCAGGCTGCAGTATTTTTATCCACAACTGCAACCACAGGCTCGCTCTCATTCAAACATGCCGGACTAAACGGTGCCGGCTGTATAAATACTCAACACTCAGTTAAAACACAGGTCCTTTTTTATTTCAGCTTTGAAGGTTTATCATGCTATTTCTGCTTTTTCAATATCATTTAACTTAAAGTCTGGATGACATATACATATATATAAAAAATATTTTAAAAACTAAAAAATTAAAAATTATAAATATATGAATATATAA
>VXAX01001920.1:105856-128937 GCA_013399835.1 Leptocoma aspasia
TAAATATAAATGAATAAATAATATATGGGTGCCAGTAACTTAAACCTACAAATTAAGACCATGGTTCTTCAGTAGGTTTGGAGAAAGGCTGATTGCTTTCTGGACATTGTTGATGGACACAAAGCTTGCTTTCATTTATGAACATCCACTTAAAATTACAAAGTAAATCCTTCAGGATTTGTTGTATTATTATTTTTTTTCTCCAGTGAGTTACTCCACAACTACATCATAATGCTCATATAATCTTTTTTTTTTTAGAAATTGGACTCACATAACTTGTTGGTATGCAAAATATGTAAGGCCCCAGTCTGTTCTGAATTACACCCATGCAAACTGTTGAAACTTAAAAGGGAGTTTAAAATCTGCATGAGTAAGGAAAACAAATGGAGCCTCACTTTGCAGAGTGCCTTGAGATCTTCAGAAGATTTTCTGGGGAGCTTTACAAGATCACTTTGTTACCTATACCTTCAACACAGGCAGGGGTTCTGACTCTTAAATTACTGCAGTCCAAAACAGGTTTTATCAATGCTTTTGATAAATGAAAATGGTAGGAGCAGCACATGCCCCACACTAATGTTCTAAACTCACTATAATTAATTAAAAAGCTCTAATGGAAAAATATCCTAAATCTTACGGCTGGTCAGAAATCAACTCTGGTTTGTTTTTTTTTTTTTACCAAGAGCAGTAAATAATCCCGACATGAATAGACATGAAAGGACATTCTAGAAGTGGTTGGTTGGGATAATTCTGCCAGGAAGCTGCTAAAGAGCACCACAGACTGGCTGCCCTCTCCTTTGTTGTCTCTTTTTCCCCATGCTGTTATAAAATCAGGGGAATTGGTTTTGCTTCATGACGTGGGTTGACGGCAGAGCTGTGCTTCTGAAGCCTGAATTCTGGGAGAGAACACTTCTAACATGCTTTACAAACTGCTTTGGCTATTTTCAGATTGACTATTGAACCACAGTGGAAGTCTATGTATTCAAGATATTTCGGGTGATTGTGTAACTGGAAAAAACTGTCCTGATTTTAAAGTATTTTTGGCCTACAAGTGGAAGTAAATAAGCAATTTCAGAGACTCACTGGAAAGTAATTGCTCCTGCAGGATGCTGGCTGTGCCAGGAACTCTGGCAGATGCACTGAACCCTCACTACTGAGCTTCCAAAAAATCCTATTTTCTGATGCAAAGGATCAAACCCAAGGATATATAACCTAAAACGTAAGGAACTTGGAAAGAACGGATGTCTGTGATGGGTAATGTCTAAACATATGAACTGCATTAGAAGGGAATAAAAGGGGAAAAAAGCCTGGTGAAGTCTGGCGACTCCTTGGCTTGTGGTGGTGGGGAGCAGGAGCTGTGGTGGCAGTGAGGGTGTGAGACACCCCAGCCTGTGACACACAGACCTCCAGGGTTATCAGATGTGATCTTGGGCTGATCAAGAGCTCAGGCAGGAAGAACTGCTGGTGGCAATGACATGAGAGAGACAGCAGGAGCAAGAGAATCACCTTGTTTTGGGTGGCACTGAAGCACCGGATTGCAACCCTCGGATTAAGAACAGTCTGTCCCTGCACTTCCATCCAGTGATTCATCTGTGACTGGGAAAGAGTCATAAAAGCACCACTGTCAGCTCATGTGTCATTAAAGGAAGTGCTCTGCTTCTTTTTTTCCTAAACAAGAAGTTAACAAAGTGTTATTTTTCCCTGCTCACGCTGTAAACTGGCATCTCAAAGGTTGATTTGCCTTTGCTGCTGCTTTACATCTCGAGGCTGTGATTGAATTTACCCAGGCTGGTTTGCAGCTCTCTGCACTGTCAGTTCTCTCCATGGCTTTAAACCCATAGAAATCCATAGAAATCCCTGCTCTTACCTCCAGCAGCCCAAGAGTTGATGAGCAAACCTCAAGGGGCTGTGGACAGCCACGTGCTCTGCAGTAAAGGACACGAGGGCACCAGGGTTTTGGTGGCAGGAGGGAAACTCGCAGCTCTGGGTGTAATGAGCTGCTTCAGGGCCAAGGTGCAGGCCTTGTACTGGCTTTTCACTTGTCTGTTTGGCCCAGCTGAGTTTTCAACTCCTCCACAATTTCATATCAACAGAACAAGTCGTTGGAAACCACCGAAACTCAGCCCTCTATGAAAGCAATGGTTCCACAAGCCTGAGCAGCAGCTGAGCTAGGGTTTGAGCTGACATGGGAGAAATTACAGTGACTTTTAGCAATGCTCCTTTTTTCCTTTGGAGCTGGTTTGGAGGGTGCTGCTATGGCCAGGGAAGATGCTCCTGTAGAAGGACAGGACAGCTCTGCATGCCAGGCAGGGAGGCTTGTAGCTGTCCCCTCCTGCTGTTGGTTTTCTGAGAGCTCAAACAGCCTTTTGGACAGGAAAGCAATTTTTCAAACTGATGGTCGTCTTTGAAACTGCAGCCTGAGCACAAAAACTCCTTGCACCTCAGCAGTGGCATTGCCTGTCTCCTTGAGCTCTCAGTCTGTGCTGTCACTGACAGAGGAGCACAAGGTGGGCACTGGCCCTACAGGAGGGGGACAAACCCAACTAGATTGAAATGGGAGTGACGAGTGAGCTCTTTAGGTAAGGGCTGATTTTCTCTTTGGTGCTTGTTCACTCTCTGGTGCAGGGGAGGGTTTTGCTTGCTTGGGACTTCTCGATACCCCAGCACGAGTGGGTGGCAATAAAATAACACAAAATCAGGGCAGGTCAGTCCTAGGGGCAGCGGGTGATGTCACTGAGAGCTGCAGCACTCCCAGCAGACATGAGAGATTCGGAGAGAGAAACTCTCTGGCCCCTCTGGTGTGGGTCAGATGGGGAATCACAGTCCTCTTCCAATTCTCTCTCCCCCTCCAAATGACTCTTGGCTCCTGCTCTGGTGCAGCTGGTAAGGACATGCTGTGAGGCAACCCCTATAGGCGCTCAGGATTCTGAAATGTGCTGCTCAGTGAAGTTAGCAGTTGTCATTCTCTCAAAAATAATATCTTAGAGCCAAAGTGAAGCCTGCCAAGGAATGAATGCCCTTGGGTGAGGATTACTGATGCTGTATTTGTTATATTAGGGAGGAAAGATCAGACCATTCTTTAAAATAAGCTACAGTAAACAAGTTGGGTAGCTGAGCCCTTCAAATGCTTCATTACTGATGAGTTTTAACGTTAAGAGCTTCTATCATCTGAATCTTGATCGAGGGCAAGATAAATGTGCTGGTTTTTAGCATTTCACTACAAACATGGTGTTTGTGCCAACTGACACAATGATTAAATATGATCATGTCTTCTGAGAAATGAGGAGAGCTGTAACCGCACCGAGCTCTCCGCCGCCGATTTGAGATAAAAAGAGTCAAATCATGTGTGGTTTCCTTCAGACCAAAGTTGTGGTGTAGTGTTTCGTGAATGATGTTGTCCAAAGTCAAAATAATCTGTTTTGCCCAGAGATATTTTTACAGAAGGCTGCAAGAGTGTGTTTTTCAACGGGATAATAGAAAAAAAGTTGATTTATCCTTCGCGCCATGCTCCGTGATGGCTCTTTGTTAGTGCAGAGGTTCAGTGCTACAGTGTGGGATGGGAATTACTATGTGCGAAATTGCTTTCATTCTAACAATGGCTAAAAAGGCAAAAGCCTCAAAAGAAGCTGAATATATGGTGGGGTTTTTTTAATAAAATCTGAAATTCAGGCCATTTTCCCACCTAGAGCCTGTGCCTGCTCTTGCTGAGTGGTGCCCCCAATACCCCTGAGACAGCGGCTCAGCCCAGCTTTGTGGGGCTGTTACAGCACCCCTGGCACTGATGGGTGCTGTTTTACACAGAAAATGAAAAGCAGCTGTTTCTTTCTTTTCAAGAGTTTCAGAAAAACAAGAAGATGGTTCCCTCCCTATGTGGGCCAAAGGCTCCTTCAGCCCTTTCACTTTCAGCCACGCTGGTAGCACCAGTTCTCTGCCTTTCTCTGAGGAGCTTTTCCAATTTATTTCACTGCTGCTCTTTCAGGCCCGTGGGAATCAGCTACAACTGCCCTTCCCCTGTGGCAGACCAAGATAAAAGCAGTGGTGGAGCCACCCAAAAAAAAACCCAGAGAAGCAAAGAGTGGCAGCCCCAGCACCTCAGCAGCCTGAGGGTGCTGCACACACTCTGCAGCCTCTGGAAGCCCTGCAGAAGGCTGGCTTTGCTCACTCTGGGGAGGACGCCTCGCCCTCTTGATGAGCCAAGTGCAGCTGTGCTTCCTTCACACCAGCTCTGGTACGTCACAGAATCACAGAATTACTGGGTGAAGAGGGACCCCCCCACGAGTGGCTGGCCAAGTAACATTAATCACACTAGTATGGCTCCATAATGTCCTCTCCCTTTATTTATGTGCAGAATAAAAATATTGTGCAGAATGCTTATATACATTCTAGAATTGTTTACAGTTTCAAGCATCCCCTCATTGGTGCACAGCAGAGAAAGAATGTAATCAAACATTGTTTACTTTACACTTAAAGTGGCTACCTGTTCGGACCTATATCTGTATCTATTACTACACAAGTAAACTGCCCTCTCCCTTGGCACGCCTTAAAACAATTTCAAACGACGCCACAGGCTTTGGCCCTGACTCAGGCCTCAGGCCTTGATTCAGGCCCCAGGCCTTAACTCAGGCCTCACTCAGGCCCAGGCTGGGTTGTTCCACTGGTTCAGGATCGTCCTGGGAAGCTGTGAGAAAGCTCAGAGAAAGAATCAAAACAATTCTTGTTTTAATCTTTGCACCTGGTGTTTGTAAAAGGTATTTACAAGGAGGAGTTGTTCCAATTAACCAATGGTGTGAGGAGTTTCCTAAAGGCCAATCAGGTCTTAAGTCCACGATGGTTTTCTATAAGAACTGTGAATTTTATTATATTGTAATAAAATTTTATTATATTGTAATTCAATTATATTATAACCGTGAATATTTTATTATATTGAATTATTATATAATATTAATAAATGTTTTCTATGCCTTCTGAATCATGGAGTCTCTATGCCAGCTTCTGTCTGTCCCCTGTACCATGGCTGACATGGCTTTCCCTGTGCACAGGCAGCGCTCTCACCCAGGATTGGTGCAGGAAACGTGGGTGAGAGTTCCCCGAGAGCAGAAACAATCCTGCCCCCAGCCCAGCCTCCCTCCGAGCCTTGACTCAGCGTGTGGGGAGTCACAGCTGGGGATGTCCCAGGCACCTGCAGGAAACTTGAGCTGAGTGTGGAGGTGGTGGTGCTGTGAGCTTTCACAGAATCACAGAAATCACAGAAATCACAGAATCACTGGGTTGGAAGAGACCTTCAAGATCAGCCCCAACACCTCACCCAAACCCTGGCACCCAGTGCCACATCCAGGCTTTGGTTAAACACACCCAGGGATGGTGACTCCAGCACCTCCCGGGCCAGAACATTCCAGAACTTTATCACTCTTTCTGTGAAAAACCTTTTCCTAATATCCAGCCTGTATTTCCCTTGGAGCAGCTTGAGGCTGTGTGCTCTGGTTGTGTCAGCTCCTGGAGATAGAGCCCAACCCCAGCTGAGCACAGGCACCTTTCAGGGGTTGCAGAGAGTGCTGAGGTCACCCCTGAGTCTCCTTTTCTCCAGGCTGAGCACCCCCAGCTCCCTCAGTGGTTCCTCAGTTGATGANCAATTCTTGTTTTAATCTTTGCACCTGGTGTTTGTAAAAGGTATTTACAAGGAGGAGTTGTTCCAATTAACCAATGGTGTGAGGAGTTTCCTAAAGGCCAATCAGGTCTTAAGTCCACGATGGTTTTCTATAAGAACTGTGAATTTTATTATATTGTAATAAAATTTTATTATATTGTAATTCAATTATATTATAACCGTGAATATTTTATTATATTGAATTATTATATAATATTAATAAATGTTTTCTATGCCTTCTGAATCATGGAGTCTCTATGCCAGCTTCTGTCTGTCCCCTGTACCATGGCTGACATGGCTTTCCCTGTGCACAGGCAGCGCTCTCACCCAGGATTGGTGCAGGAAACGTGGGTGAGAGTTCCCCGAGAGCAGAAACAATCCTGCCCCCAGCCCAGCCTCCCTCCGAGCCTTGACTCAGCGTGTGGGGAGTCACAGCTGGGGATGTCCCAGGCACCTGCAGGAAACTTGAGCTGAGTGTGGAGGTGGTGGTGCTGTGAGCTTTCACAGAATCACAGAAATCACAGAAATCACAGAATCACTGGGTTGGAAGAGACCTTCAAGATCAGCCCCAACACCTCACCCAAACCCTGGCACCCAGTGCCACATCCAGGCTTTGGTTAAACACACCCAGGGATGGTGACTCCAGCACCTCCCGGGCCAGAACATTCCAGAACTTTATCACTCTTTCTGTGAAAAACCTTTTCCTAATATCCAGCCTGTATTTCCCTTGGAGCAGCTTGAGGCTGTGTGCTCTGGTTGTGTCAGCTCCTGGAGATAGAGCCCAACCCCAGCTGAGCACAGGCACCTTTCAGGGGTTGCAGAGAGTGCTGAGGTCACCCCTGAGTCTCCTTTTCTCCAGGCTGAGCACCCCCAGCTCCCTCAGTGGTTCCTCAGTTGATGAGCTCTGCAGGGGGAAAAGCCCCCAGGAAGGATTACACTGATGTTTTGGAGGTGAGGAGCTCCTTGAGAGTATCACCTGCAGAGTCTGGGCCTCAGGACCACAGCACCTGTGGCAGCAGTTCTGGGGCTGCAGTTTTTGGAAGAAGTGTGGTTTTTTTTGGTGGAGGTTCCCCCAATCTTCACACAGCTCTCCCCTGCATCAATTCCATCAGCAAATGCTCGCACACAAACACATCAATATCTCCTGGAAGCAAACTCTTCTAGCTTGGCTTTGCTTTAACTTCCAGGCATTGCAGCTGCTGTTTCTTTTCTCTGCTGAATTCACGTTCTCACCCCAATTAAAAAAAAAATCTTGTATTTGCTACAAAAAAATGTCACTTCATTAATCTGAGCCCCTCTGGCTTGACTGTCACAAAATGCTGCTTGGAAAAGAGAAAGCTGCTCCAGTGCTGCTGCCTCAGAGAGTTTGGGAAGCCAAAACCAAACTTCAAGTCAGGAAGACCAAAATATTTCCTCCTTCCCACCACCTCCACCAGCATGGTTCAAGAGTGAGCAAGAGGGAGGAAAAAAGCTCTTAGTGCCCCACCTGTGACTGTGTCACCCCTCCAAAATAATGCCTGTCATCATCAGCCCCTGATATTTTGGGTATTTGACAGAATACGTGGGAGGTGAGTTTGGGGACAGAATTTTGCACTGCAATGGTGAGACTTCAACTGCTGCAGCTCCTGGCTCTGGCTTTGCTTGGAGATGTCAGGATGTTTTGAGGCAGGCATCAGTGAGGGCCAAAGGAAGTGCTCAAATAGACCTGCAAACTTCTAGTTTGGGTTGGTTTTTTTAGTGGGTACTACATAGAATAAAATGGAAAGACAATCCTGACTTTTCTCATCGTAGAAGCCAGTTTTATTGGTTACAAAATGATCCTTTTGTCCATATTTACCAAAAAATTTGCTATATAAAAGATATCTTTGGTTTCTTATGTCAAGAGACATTTAAGAAAAATTGTAGTAAGAGTGGAAGTTAGAAAATCTGGCTGTGTGAGCTCTCTAAGAGCAACACACAATAGTGCATTAAAGGTTATGTAGCACTGATTATTCTGAATTTTGATCCCAAAATGACCCTCAAGTTATTAGAATTTCTCACTCTGCACTTTTTAGGAAAAATCTGGGCAATCCTCACGCTGGGGATTTGGTGTTGTAGTTTTTCCCTCTTGGTAGTTACAGTTACTTTGGATGAAAACAGTGAGGACAGCTGTGGAAAAACCCACTCCAGCCTCATCAAATGGGCCGAGTGAGGCTTGCTATAATCAACAAGTGGTGTAATTCCACACAGAATATTAATTGCAATATTGGCCCCCTTCCAACAGAGCTCTTTACAGCTCCATTGAAACACCATTTGCTCTGATCTAACACTAGTTATAGATGTTACTGCACTTTTTTTGCCATTAACTGTGTGAGGCAGAAGGGCTGCTCTGTTCAACACATGGATCATGCAGAATGCTGCTCATTTCAGAGCCCAAATATAATATTTTATCATCGAGTGAATCTGAAATCTGCTTGGATAGAGCTCAATCTTGCACCATAGAAGTCTATGAGCATTTAATGAAAGCTAAACATGGCCTGCATTTATATGATTTATAGATTTGTTGTTTATATGCTAAAGGCTTCTTTACAAGGCTTATATCACCATATTAATTCCTTTAAACACGTCCATCTGCACTCAAATAATAAAAATACACATATGGACTGTAATGAAATACCATCCTGAACCACGCAGGGCGAGAAAACTCATGCTGCAACTATAGCAACTACTAAAATAGCAAAGCACACTGATTTCTGACATGAACCTGTTCCTAATGTCCAAGAGACACTGTGTGCCTCGAGCTTTATATACCAGTTCCCAAAATATCCGAGTCCTGATAGGATGAGAAAATGCTGTCATGTTCTTGCACCAGGCCAATTACAAAGCTGTAGTTCCTGTGCTGGTAAAGATGTTTCCTGTTGATAACACAACAGGACAACACAGCACTTAGCTGCTAATGTTATCTGGGACCCTCGTGACCTCTCGGAAACTTTAACAATTGCAGAGTCCCCAGCACTGCAGAAGCCTCTCTTCTTGTGCTTCTGTTTGAATAAATAAGCAAGCAAGAAGGTAAACACTTGCTCTGCAGCCATGTGCTCGTTATTGGTCAGGGAGTAATTAGAGGTGGCTGAAGCACAGAGGAGAGCTCAACTCAAGGAGTAACAGGTTCTACCTCTGATGCAGGGCAGTGCTTGACTGATAAGTCCTTTTCTAAACAAATACAGTGCAAAGGTGGAATTCTACATTGTAATATTTTTTGTCCATTTAATACATACTCCTTTTCAACTTTATAGACTGCTTTTTTGTGTTTGAAGATGAAAAAGCAGATTTTGTTTGTTTATAATGTCAGCATTTTTGAGTCCTCCTGCATTATCCTTTCCCTCAACTTTTAAACTGAAATTTCTTCAAACCCTTCCTGTCTGTGCAGTTTTGTCCCATTTCCTTGACCAGACAACAGCAGTGACAGGTACAGCTGGGAGCAGAATTCCAGGGGTTTAAATATAAAAATACATCAAATACAGAACAGCACCTGAATTTGGGTGTTGTATTACCTCTCACTGTTTCTAACACAGATCTCCTACACCCACCATCCCACAGATATTTGCCAGCCCACAAAGGCCTTATGTAAAACCGCCCTATATTTTGATACTACAGGAAACCCCTATTTGCTCCTGGACTTTTGTGGGATAGATTAACTCTTCATTCTCTGCTGGGGAGCAGCCAGCAGCTTCCATGACCTCTTCAACTGCTTAAAGTGAAAAAACCCAGATCAAGATTTGCCCTCTTTCTGATTTGGAGCAACACCCAGTTGTCCTCAGTGCAATCCAGTCTGCCCATGAAGAATCACTCTGCAAAGCTTTCCCTGGAATCCAACAGGTACATCCCTGTAACCCAGTGGCTTGAAAATCCATAAATAACAAATGGATGGATTTACCCTACGTGCCTGATTTCCCCAGATATTCTTCTGGCCCTCAAAATCTGTAGTGCAACCACCATGCTGCCTCAGATGGTCCAAGAAATTCTCAGATGAGGTATAGGACATTCCTTGAGAAGGACAGAAAAGTGCTTTTCTTAACTTACTAGAAAAAAAATAAATTTAAAGCCTTATAATTGAATATTTGGGGTTCAGTTCAGTGCAAAGAGTGAGTCCTTTCAGTGGTCTTTTAAACAGCCCACAGCTCTTCACCTACACCTGCCCAACTGGAATAGCAGAGGCAAACCTAGTCAGCATTCTTCCTTTTTCCACTGTTATTCCTGCTGGAAAGAGGCAGAACTTCTTGCAGTGGTTTCCTTTGAGTGGTGCTTATTCACAGCAAGTCACAGTGGGAGTGGGTGGGAGGCAGAGTTCATTCATTTTTGGAGCATAACATAGAGCAGATTGTGTTTGGATTTCACTGGATATTTGTTGTTTTACGTTTCTTTGCTTTATATTGGAGGAGGGCCTGCAGCAAAACTTTGATCCAAGGTACAAAATCCACAGCCAAGATTTGAACTAAGCCTACAAAACTTTCTCCAGAACAGGCTGTAGCCCAGCACGCTGACTCCAGGAGCATCTTGTTCTTCACGTTGCTGATCATTTGATTCAGGCCTGTTTCTGTTTATTTATTTGACCATCAGCCTGCAAACAAACTTGGATGCTCCACGATCCAGTCCATAGTTTGTTGAGAGGAACTCAGGGTAATTCCACCCACAGCAAAATGAAGTTTCATTGATGCAATGCTGCAACTGTCAGGGCAGGACTTAAGACCAGATGGACATAAAGAGATGCAGGGTTGAGGAGGAATGGGATGAGAAGAGAGAGGTTATAAGCTGGGCCTAATTTCTGATGTTAAAATTATCATGGTCTTGAATATTCCCAGGGATAGGGCAGCCACAGATTCTCTGGGAAACCTGTGCCAGGGCTTCACCACCCTCAAAACCAAAATATTTTCCTAGTATCCAATAAAAACAATTTTTATCTGTGTGTAGGGAGGGCATGACTTAGAGAACACACTGAATTGCACAAAGTTCAGTGGAAAAAAAAGTTTTACAATTATTTGTTTACATTTTGACTGCTCCTGTAGCGTAAATAACATCATTGCATAGTTAATTACCACGGCAATTAAGATTACTCATACTGTCCCTTAACTTTGCTCCCTCATGCTGTTTTCTGCAAGGCCATCAAGCCTGGCCATGCCAGGGCTGCTGAAATTACAAACAGCAGTGGGTGTCAACCACAGAGGGGAAAAAAAGCACTGAACATATTGCAACACTGCATTTGGCACAAGAGCAGGTCAGAGGTGCCAAGGTTTAGCCCTTTTTATTTTCACAGAATAAAGTCAGAAATAAACAGGTGCAATCTCCTAACCACAGGCAAATCCACTCCAGATAAAGTCTCACCATCTCTCTTTATGTGTGAGGATGTTTTATAGACAAAAACCAGCTCAGACTAGAATTGGGAAGCAAATATAAGCAGTCCAAACAGTATTCCAGCAGAAAAAGTTGCCAAGAAAGAAGGAAGAGTAGGAAAAACCTTAAAAAACACACAACAAGACTTTCCTCAGCTGGAAGACTGACGTGGAGTGAAGCTTTCCTAAGGCACCCATTTTACCTGATTGGGAAGTAGGTTCTGGCTTAATTTATTGAGACAATACCAGTTTTCTGTAGAGCTAATCAAGAGTGTGGGAGTGAAAAAGTAACCTTTTTTTTTTTTTTTGGTGTTATATGACACAGGAACTTTCAGACCACCAGCTGAGGTTTGATTTGTGACCTGGCAATGTCCAGCACCAATGTACAACCCCGAGTAGCTGCTCCTGTGGTGCTGCACAGGGTCATCCCTTCCCTTGGAACCCTTGATCCCTCTACTGCTCTTTGCAGGAGTACCAGTATCAACCACAGGAGAGAAAAAAAAAAGAAATAAGAACGTTAAAACTATCCAGCTAAGTTGAGAAGTTGCTCAACTCCAAAAATCACACTGCATAAAGGCTAAAAAAATAATTTAATTACGTTTTGGGTGATTTTTAATGCACTCAGACTAACTAAACTAAATGTTAATACTCAGACTCACAAAAATAGTTAAAATTGGTTTTTAAATCGGTTTTTAATGCACTCGGACTAACAAAAATAGTTAAAACTGGTTTTTAATACACTCAGAGTCACTAAAATAGCTCCAAATCAAGGCACGTTGGGTACATAGGTTCGTGCAGCTCTTACTGGTCCGTACTGGGGAGCAGCGTGCTGGGAATGCCATCTGCTGGCAGAGCCACAAAAGCCGGGCTTAGTGGCTCAGGGACACAAAAGCCGGGCTTTGAGGCTCTCTCAGTCTAAGAGAGCAGTTACACACATGCACTGCTACAGGAAATAAAGGTACTCGGCCAGGGAGTGACACACCTGCAGAGACAGTTGTGTAATTAAGGAGCAATTAAGTCGTGCCTAACGAAGTGACAGCTCTCCTGGGGAATGGCTCCTGCTGCCAGGATCTCCAGCCAGTTGCCAACACAGCAATGAAACCCCAGTGAGCTGAAAGCACAGCTGAGACACTTGACTGCGATTTGAAACATGCAAATTGTCTTTAAAAAGTCTTTTGGATTAGGGACTTACCTACAACACGGTGGCAAACCAAGATATTTACATTTTACCACATAAAGCAGAAAACGAAGTTCAACCAGATTAAAGATTTAGCAGTTGGTCTAAGAACAAAACTTGTGGGGGAAAAAAATTACTGATAGGATCAGAGATTAGTTTGTGTTGGAAGAGATATTACAGCTCATTCTAAACAGGACAACTTCCACTGTCCCAGGGTGCTCCAAGCCCTGTCTGACCTGGCCTTGGGCACTGCCAGGGACCCAGGGCTGCTCTGGGCACCTGTGCCAGGCTCTCCCCACCCTCACAGGGAAGTTTCTTCTCAGTTTCCCACCCAAACCTGCCCTGCTTGTAGGAGATGAAGTGCTGGAATAACAAACATCCCTTGTTTCTGAACCAAGCCTTCCTAGGGCACCCATTTCACCTGACTGGGAAGTAGGTTCTGCCTTAACTGATTGAGACAAAACCAGTTTTCTCCAGAGCTAATCAAGAGTGTGGGGGTGAAAATGTAATATTTTTTTGTATTATATGACACAGGAACTTTCAGACCACCAGCTGAGGTTTGATTTGTGACCTGGCAATGTCCAGCACCAATGTACAACCCCGAGTAGCTGCTCCTGTTTCTGCCTTTCTGCCACACCCACGTTGTAACCGTGAATGGATGAAAAGGAGAGGGGGCATTTTCCTTCCTGAGCACCAATTTTATGGTGCATTGGTGGATTTTGCCGACAGAAAAATGAAATTTTTTTCAGAGTTTGGCAAACAAATCAGGAATATCAGTACTTCCTGCTTTCATGAAGTTCTGTTCCACTCATCCAGGCCTCACATGAGAAGAGCTGAGCATACTCTGAGGTTAGAGGCTACTACCTGTTGTAGAGCAAGCTGAAAAAGAATCAGGCAAAGTACAACTGATCCAAAGAGGACTTTTTGCCCTTTATTACCTTCTGGACAAGCATGGCTGATGCCCCATCATCAAAACACTCAAACTGCAACAAAATAGAAGAAAACATGGTTCTGGTCTGCAAGATCCAAGCTTCCAAGAGGAAAACAAAGCTATAGAAAGTTACATTTTACAGGCATAATTAGAGCAAACACTTGGAAAAATAAAGTCAGCAGAAAGTGATTTTTCAACCAGTTAACAGTTTTAATAAAAAAAATTTTAGTCCAGTCATAAGCTTAATTGTTCAAATGAAAATGAGCAATGGAACTGAAATCTTGAACAAGATGATTCCATTTTAACATCAAGCTTTTTGGGTGACAAACAGAGTCAGAATACACCTGTCCACAGCCATGGTTGCCAAAACCTGGGCGTGTGGTTGTTGCCAAACACCAGCAGACACTGGATTTCCTGAGGCATCCCATCTGTGATGTCACAGCAGCCTGGGGGAAGCTGAGCTGACTTTTGGCTAATTGTACACACAGGGTTGAGCTGATTTTTGGCTAACTGTACACACAGGTGTATCTACAGACAGCCTACAAGGATTCAGTGAGGACAGTGACTGAAATACTTTCTCACTCTTTGTGCACACTCCTGCACTCTCCCACCAGTGGAGAATTTTGCACACAGTGTATTATCACAGACATAGATATGTAGGTTTTGATGGTTTAAGTTTAGCACCTCTCAGGAGTACTAAATTCAACCCCCAGCATCCTAAAAGTTGTGTAAAGAAAATACTGATAACCGTCACAATTTTCCTGAAAAAAAAAAACCTCAGCAAAACCCAAAATAACTATGTACACCCATGCCAGTTGTAGCTTCTCAGAAAAAAAAATGAAATGGCATATAAAAAAAAATAATACCTTTAAGAATAACATTGTGAACTGTTACTCATTCTGCCAGGAAGATACAGTAATAGCTGTTTACAAACATAAAAGACTGAGAAAGAAAACATCTCTCCTTAGGGCAAATGAAGTTAAACAATTGTAGCAAACTATAGCAAAAAGGGGAAGTATTTGCCCTGAATTAACACAGAAGGCAAGCTGGAAGAAAGATGGCAACTGTATTTTTGTCGGCCTCTTCTTATACAGTAACTCTCAGGAAGAGCTTGGAGTATATTACTGTAATCTGGAAAAACAACCATAAACACCCAATTTTCCTACCAAATTACATCACCTCTACAAGTGTTTTGGTCTTTTAATACCTAATCTAAGGCTTCATGCCTACATATGACAACTGGGAACTTGTTTGATGAACAGGAATTTAAAAAAGCAAGTGCTGGTCAGTTGGCAGAGGGTTTCCAGGCCCGGGGTGTCACAAGGTTGGAACTCTTTCGTCTGTGTTTTGACTGACTGGAGGCAGCAATCCTGATTCCAGAGACTCCCCCACAGGCATTTACTCCCCTCACCTCTTGTTCTTTACTTAGTCTTTAACAAACAAGAAATCTTAACTTCTTGCCCTTTAACTTAGTCTTTTTTGTCTCCAAACCTTTCACTTGAAGCTGTTCCCTCAGATTAATTCCTTGGAAACCATGCAAAAAAAGCTAACAGTATTTTTTGACTTCAGATAATTTCAACTCATATTCTGCAAATTTTTTTTAAGTTAACAGAGCTATGAATGAGTTAAGGCACCCAAATGCCCAGAAAAAAAACCAAACAAACAAAAACCTTGGGCTAAATACAACCAAGTGTTCAGCAGTCATTTAATTGCACAATCATCTCCCTAATTTGTAGCATAATGCTGCCAATGCATTTAGGGATCCTAAAATACAAATACTAGAAACTTCGTGACTCTAACAGACAAGGCGTGGACAAGACATTCCCAAGGTTCACTCTGGATTCCTGGCTCCCCAATGTAACTGCTACTCCTAATGTAATTAGCATTTAGCAGCAAGATCAGCATGTTCTAAGAATGAAATAAATATTCACACAATCAATACTAATGGTTCAAAAGCTCAAACACATTATTGAAATCAATACATTTCCAATCTTTCTTCTGTCAATCCAAGATTGCAGAAACGAGACCCTTGGCAACAACATTCACAGCTCTCAGGACCACAGAAGCTTCTGGAAATGAATTCTAGGCCTGAAGGTTTGTTGTCTGTGGTGCCTGTGAGGTGTTTTACTGTGTTCGGAGCTGGTAGTCTGTAAAGGGGGAAAAAACCAACAAAATCCCAATTTTAGCAATTTGTCTCTTTCCAAGGAGTAAAGCAGAGCAGCAAGTTGGGATAAAGTGATGAAATGCATTCTTGTATTAATATATTTTAATACAAGAATATGGAAATATCAATAAAACACTAGAGGGGGAATAGCCTTCAACTGAAGGAGGGAAGGGTTAGATGGGATATTAGGAATAAATTCAGCCCTGTGAGGGTGGGCAGGCCCTGGCACAGGGTGCCCAGAGCAGCTGTGGCTGCCCCTGGATCCCTGGCAGTGCCCAAGGCCAGGCTGGAGCACCCTGGGACAGTGGGAGGTGTCCCTGCCCATGGCAGGGGTGGAACAAAATGAGCTTTAAGGTCCCTTCCCACCCAAACCAGTCTGGGATTGAACAATTCTATAAAATAAACTCAAATCTTTGCTCAGAATGGCCATGAGAATCAGCTCTAACGAGATAAAGGCAATTGTGCGCATTCATGCTTAAATGCCAGAAGAAAAATTAGAAAAACAGAAACAAAAAAGTGAAAAACAAACTAACTAAACAAACAAAAAAAAAACCCCAAAATGACAACAACAATACTACCACAACAACAAAAAACCCCAACAAAACCAAATCCCATCATTTTTGCTTGCTAAAATTCTAGTATTTTGTACTAGACAGTGCCTTACACATTTTAAAGCTGGCAGAATTTGTGTGAGCATACTGCTAATGATGTGTTTGTTTTTAAATTTACCAAATTCCAGCTCAATTAGAAAATACTTGAACAGCATTACCACTCTACCCCACTGGTCTTTCATTAAAACACCAAAAAGGGGACTAGAAAAGAAACAGTGTAGCTTAATCTACTGTGTATCTAAACCAGATAGTTCCATACTCAGAAACAGTAGCTTCACTTTGTAGGTGTGTTCTGGAGAAACAAAATATTCCCTTCCTCTCACCTCCATTCTGGGTGATGTACCTGACCCAGGGCAAAGCCTGGTAGCCACTCTTCTCAATTATCTTTAAGTAACGAACCTGGAAAGAAAGATTTGTAAATAAAGTCTCCCAAAGCAGCACTTAGCAAAAAAAGAAAAGCAAAAAACCCGACCCTTTTATGGGTAAAAATCTGTCTTAGGGATAAAACTGAACAGGAATCATCAAGATAAGAAACACCAGCATGTGAATTTATCAGGATTTCTGTTTGCAGTCACTAACCTGGATTCCTGAAGTGGTGAAATATGGAATCTCAAACTTGACACTAATGGGAGGTTTTCCTTCCTTGTCTTCAGCTTCAACACTTGGAAGTCCAAAGTGGGCTCTCATCAGGTATTCTTTTCCACCCTACCCAAAAGGGACAATTTTTTTTTTCTTGAAACAAAAAAAATAATAAAAAACTTGCAATGATACAAGTAGTTTTCTTAACATCCAACTGCTGAACTCCACTATTTATTCCAGCTCTTCTCCAGGGGTTCAAAGTGACATGTGTTTTTATTTTAAAAATCCTTTTTTTAAAAAAAAGATGCAGATCCAACCTGAGGCAAAATTCATTTTCTTCTAGCCTCATACTGAAAAATTCAGATTAAATAGTGCAGCTGTGTGTCACTATCACAACATTAGCAGTGCTCATGCTCATGGAACCACCCAAGAAGCAGAGCCTGACAAAACTCAAACAGCTGCTGCTAAAGCCAGGCCAAGATTACACCACCCAGAGACATCACTCAAAAATCTGCTCTCTACCCAGGTTCTGAAAAAATATCCAAGTGAAACAAATATAAACAACTCTATTAGCAAGTTCCAATCTTTCATCCATGGAAAAAGAGGAAGAGTCCAGTGCTACTTGTCTGATACCAACAGAAATTGCTTTAGGCAGAGTCTAAACTTGAATGAAATATTAGTGTTAAGTAATTATGGCAATTTTAAGTAATTTTACTCTTGGTAAGAGTAAAAAAATAACACTTACTGGAAAAGATTTAATGGACCAGACAATTTCACTGTTCTCTGGAACCCATTTGACACTTCCAACAGTGGTTTTAAACTTTGGCGAGTCTGCATCATTTGGAACTGGGATGTGAATCTCCACATTGTTGGCAGTTGATCTACGCTTAAATTGACTCTTTGCCTAAAGAAGAAAAAAAAGTAAAGCAGAAAAGCAAGGTCTAAGTGTTTCCATGATGCTGGTGAGCTCAGAGAGCTGTGAGACACAGATCCCCTCCACCCCGACCTGCATCCTGAGAACCAGAACTGAAACTGGGATCATAACTTATAAATGAAGTCTCCAAAGGTATCCAAGCCCCAGAGAAATCCTGAATACTTGTACAAAAATGCATATACTGCTCATCAAGCTTTGAAAACAAACAAAAGAAGAGTAAAATTAGCCATAATTATTGAAGGATGCCTGACCTTGATCATGTACTCGATGCGGCTGTGGGAATGTTTCTCAATCACTGACTCAATCCAGATCAGGGGTTTCACCTGAGGGCAACAACACAGCACAGCTCTGAGTTTTACTCTGGCACAGTCACTAAAATGCTGTTTTCCCATAAAACTACACTCAGTATGTGAGCCACACAGAAAATGCAGCCTGAGGTGTTCAAAATGACAGAATTGTGGTTTTATAAGAAATAACTGTATAAATGAGCAAGCACTGATATACCAATGAGCAAATGTACAAGAATTATAGGCTTACAAATGTATGTCTCAGATTAATCCCTAAATAACAAACACTTGCATCAGAAAATATTTGATAGTTTAACATACTAGGGACTGGACTATTTCTTTGCTATGGACCACTAGATTGAATTTTTTTGACTTTTCTGAAACAAAGGCCATCTTTATCACCATGGCTGGCATACTCCAATAAAACTGACAGAAATACTGTTGTTAACAAGCACAGTGGATTGTTACACTGACGTTATGTAGTCAGATTAAAAACACAGCCACAGTATTTCAAAAGCAGTTTCAACAGCAGTTGAAAATACAGAGACTTATTGCTAAGTTAAGTCTAAACTTTCCTCTTCCTCCAGAAGGAGTGAGCACCGAGTTTTGCTATTAACAGTTGACTCAAAAAAACCGTGTGCTGCCCATGTTTTAAAGAAAAAAAAAAAGAAGGGAAAGCCATTGTGGCTACAATCTAAAGCATTCTCATTGTAAAAAGGCAAACATCCAGACTCACGTGGGTGTTGAGACGATATGACATGAGCTCAAACTCCCCATCAGGTGGGATGAAGGAGATTGTCCTGTCGTTCTCAAAGCGGGAGAGACGAACACACTGGTGAAACTTCACATCTTCCAGTTCTACTGATTTACTTTTCCCACCTAGCAGGAAACACACAGGTCACACAAACTATGGCCCAAGTCTCTGCACAGCACAGCTGCTGCCTGCTGACATTCCTCCCTTTTAGCCAACTTTCTAGGATCAGGGCAGTGACTGTCCCCCTGTGCTGGGCACTGCTGAGCCACCTCAAATCCTGGGATCAGTTTTGGGCCCCTCACACCAAGGAGAACACTGAGGGGCTGGAGTGTGTCCAGAAAAGGAAATGGAGCTGGGGAACGGGCTGGAGCACCAGGAGGGGCTGAGGGAGCTGGGAAAGGGGCTCAGCCTGGAGAAAAGGAGGCTCAGGGGGGACCTTCTGGCTCTGCACAACTCCCTGCCAGGAGGGGGGAGACAGGTGGGGGTCAGGCTCTGCTCCCAGGGAACAGGGACAGGACAAGAGGAAATGGCCTCAGGTTGTGGCAGTGGAGGTTTAGGTTACATTTTGGGAAAGGTTCTTCACTGAAAGGATGGTCATGCATTGGCACAGGCTGGGCACCCCTGGCAGTGCTCAAAAGGCCTGTGGATGTGGCACCTGGGGACATGGGCCAGTGCTGAACATGGTGGTGCTGGTCAGCAGTTGGACCTCGTGATTTTAGAGGGCTTTTCCCTCTAAAAATGGAAATATTAGTGTTAAGTAATTATGACACTCTTTGGTGGTAAGAGTAAAAAATAACACTTACTGGAAAAGATTTAATGGACCAGACAATTTCTCTGTTCATGATTCTATGATTACAATGCCACCCAAGCACCCCAAATCTCAGGACAGCATCTGTCACCATGATCATGATGCAGCACTCACGGCCTGTGTTATCAAAGAGAACTTTGTCATTCAAGCCAAGGCGCAGCTCTGGCATTCCTGAGAGGAACACTCTCATTTTAATGGATCCAACTATCTCACTCCGTAACACGTTCCCGTTGGCACTGACCTGAACAGAGACAACAGGAAGGGCAGACACCTCTGGTCAGGTATGCTGTGACACCAACAAACACTCCCACCCTATCCCCATGCCCTGGGTCTTCTTGGATGTGTTCCTTATGAGGAATTAATGCAGTACAGTGAATTAGGTCAGGGACGTCAAGGGGCACAGACAGAGGAGGAAAGGACATACCCAAAAAATCAGCAATACACACAATTAAAGCATTATCCAAAAATCAGCAATACACACAATTAAAGCATTATTCCTTAGGGGAACTTAATGATTGCATTGCTTTGAGTGTCACAGTCACATTGCTTTGACCATCCACAGTCAGACCTTTTACTGCAGGTTTTCATACAAAAAGCCCTTTCTGACACTTCCTACAACTCTCACACAGAAGCTGAAGTACAAGGTACCCACCAAAAGGTTAACAGACTCTATGACATCCAGGAACACCTCGTTTTTCCTGTATTTTATCCCTTCTGATCTCCATGAAACAGCATTTGTAACAGTGGCAGGCGGGCGTGGGGCTCCAGTTTCAAGTTTGTGGCCTTCCTGAGTGATGTACCTTCACAACAGAGAATTGGCATGGGAAAAAAAAAAAAGAATATTTTTGATGATTANTGAAAATACATTTATTCTGGAGAAAATATTTTCCACAACAGGTGCAGATGAACCAAAGACAGGATCTGTGTGAGGCACCAACTCACAATCTCCTCCAGGTGCTCAGGCCTTGTGTAACTACTCACAGCACTGCTCCCCATCCTCTGCCTACACAGCTACAAAATACCAGCAGTGATTAAGCAGCTAGCTCTACAAAATAATCAAATATAAACTAAAAATGCTATTATTGAAGTTCTTGAAAAATGTGAAAGCTCTGTGCACTTCTGTTTACACAGAAAAGAACACAAAGGTTAATTCTGAAATATACTCACCTGAACTACTTTATATAAAAATGAAAACACCAGTGATACACAAGCATTTTTCTTAGAAGTTGCAACAACTGATAAAAGATGTTCAGGAACGTGCATTTAAAAAAAGTTTACTAAGTGCAATTTAAACAGCCTCATTTTAGGCAGTTAGAGCTGCCTAGAAGAATTATGCATTAACTACTTAACAGCACCTATGATCTAAGGAGATCTTGAAGATAAACATTCAGGAAGTCATTAATTAGAGTAAAATTAAAACACTTTTCTGGACCTTATGCTGGTGGTGCATATTGCACTATGTAAAGCATAAAAAAACTTATTTTTTATTATTTATAGAATAAAAATAGATTTTTATTTAATATAACTAACTATAATACATATAACCAATCATATATATTTTATTTAATACAACCAACTTTACTGAATATAACCTCTTCATACCACTTCACCCCTTCTCCAACTTGCATTTTGATATTTAAAAAACCCAACTTTGGCCATGCCAGCACATCTGCAGCACAAAGGATACGATACAGGTTGTTATGTTTAATCCACATGAAACGAACTCCTCCGTGTGCTAGGATAGGAGAAAGTGTCCCCTCTTCTTCCTTTTCCATAAGGATTGGCATAAAGTGTTCCACCTCTGACATGTCCACATCTCCACGGTAATTCCGACAGATCAGAACCTACAAACAGAGCAACCAAATCCTTTGGTTTTTCTCCTTCACTGTTTTTTTCTCTTTCATAAGGACGTTACCGTGCAGGACACACAAATGCTTGAAAGGCCCCTCTAAAATCACCCAGCTTCCCTCGAGCCTCTCTGCATTTGTAAGTGCAAATCACAACGCCGAAATGCTTTGCCGATTAGAACGCAAACAGCAATACTTAACTGCAAAGTCCCGTATTTTCCAGACCTATCCTTCCCCTATTACTGCTCACGCTCTAACAACGATTTTAGGATAGGAGAACAAAAAATTGGAGGCAAAGCAGCTACGATAACGGCAGGCATTAATTACCCCGGGGACGCCGCCTCACTCAACGTCTCTAGCGGCGAGGGGCGACAGGCCACAACTCCCTGTCCCCGCTCGGCTAGCCCGGGGCTGGCAGCCCTGAGAGAAGCGGCGGAACCCCGCCGGGCCTCACCTTCCCCTTCAGGTCCAGCACATAGACGGCGCTGGCCGACATCGCCCCGGCCGGGCCGCGTCCCGCCCGCCTTCCGCTTCCGCTTCCGCGNTCCTTAGGGGAACTTAATGATTGCATTGCTTTGAGTGTCACAGTCACATTGCTTTGACCATCCACAGTCAGACCTTTTACTGCAGGTTTTCATACAAAAAGCCCTTTCTGACACTTCCTACAACTCTCACACAGAAGCTGAAGTACAAGGTACCCACCAAAAGGTTAACAGACTCTATGACATCCAGGAACACCTCGTTTTTCCTGTATTTTATCCCTTCTGATCTCCATGAAACAGCATTTGTAACAGTGGCAGGCGGGCGTGGGGCTCCAGTTTCAAGTTTGTGGCCTTCCTGAGTGATGTACCTTCACAACAGAGAATTGGCATGGGAAAAAAAAAAAAGAATATTTTTGATGATTAGAACACACCAGAACATTTGTTTGCCTATGGAAAAAGGCTCAAAACGTTCCAGCCTTTGTGGCTGTAGGTGGTGCAGAGTGGTACTTACTCTTGTAAAATTTTACTATCAGTGGTTTGTGGATAACCAAAATCCATAAGCTCATCTAACAACTCATAAATAATAACAAAATTATCCCTAATGCTCTCTTCTTCCAACTCCTTGAAATATTCAGAAAAAACCTGAAATGCAACAAGAGGAGGGAGAAGAAGGACATTAGCTGGGGGAAGCACAGCACATGCAGAAGGTGTTCCTGCATCTCAAACAATAATCTTGTAAAGTTCCAACCCAACAGCGTTCTGCTCAGATCAGCCCAGGAAACCCACCACAACTAAAAATACAGAGAATCCTGGAAGAAGCTATTATGAAAATACATTTATTCTGGAGAAAATATTTTCCACAACAGGTGCAGATGAACCAAAGACAGGATCTGTGTGAGGCACCAACTCACAATCTCCTCCAGGTGCTCAGGCCTTGTGTAACTACTCACAGCACTGCTCCCCATCCTCTGCCTACACAGCTACAAAATACCAGCAGTGATTAAGCAGCTAGCTCTACAAAATAATCAAATATAAACTAAAAATGCTATTATTGAAGTTCTTGAAAAATGTGAAAGCTCTGTGCACTTCTGTTTACACAGAAAAGAACACAAAGGTTAATTCTGAAATATACTCACCTGAACTACTTTATATAAAAATGAAAACACCAGTGATACACAAGCATTTTTCTTAGAAGTTGCAACAACTGATAAAAGATGTTCAGGAACGTGCATTTAAAAAAAGTTTACTAAGTGCAATTTAAACAGCCTCATTTTAGGCAGTTAGAGCTGCCTAGAAGAATTATGCATTAACTACTTAACAGCACCTATGATCTAAGGAGATCTTGAAGATAAACATTCAGGAAGTCATTAATTAGAGTAAAATTAAAACACTTTTCTGGACCTTATGCTGGTGGTGCATATTGCACTATGTAAAGCATAAAAAAACTTATTTTTTATTATTTATAGAATAAAAATAGATTTTTATTTAATATAACTAACT
>VXAX01001920.1:132163-145588 GCA_013399835.1 Leptocoma aspasia
CGGCCGGGCCCCTCCGGGAGGGGACCGGAGGCGGCAATGAGCCGCCTTGCACGGGGAACGAGCCCCTCCGTGAGGGGAACGGAGGCGGCAATGAGCCGCCTTGCACCGGGAACGAGCCCCTCCGTGAGGGGAACGGAGGCGGCAATGAGCCGCCTTGCACCGGGAACGAGCCCCGCCCGGCCCCTCCGTGAGGGAATCCGGCAGTGAGCCCAGTCCGGCGGTATCTCCGTGAGGGGAACCGAAGCGGGACTTGCAGAATGTAGAATATATCAAGATTATTTTAAATTAGAATGTTTTTTGATGGAAACTCTTTGTATACTTTCAAATGTAATCAGCAAGAAAGGAATGGAAAGACAGCAGCTAGCAGCCCTTGGTCAACGACATATGGGAACTAACAAGTTTTAGGGATGTAGTAAATCAAAAGGTTGATGTATATGTATGTATACATTGATAATTTGGCAAAGGACTCAAGGTCTGTATGTCCTACAGCTGAACTATCTTCATTATAATACTTAAGATCATGTCTAAGGGTCAAAAAGACCCTGCCCAGGTGGAGACCCTTCCCCATTGAATGTGGAGAAGTTAGCTGGGGATTGGCTAACTTGTATGGAAATCACTAAATAATCTTAATAGAGGGGTTGACCTTGGAAAAAGACTAACTCTGAACTTCTGTAAATAATGGAGTGGCAAGTCCAGTGGGGTGTGTTGGATTTGTGGAAACCCACCGAGCATCCAGGCTCGTGCAAATAATGTCTCTCTCAAGTGTGTAATTATTGGCTTGTTGCACACCACATAATAAA
This sequence comes from Leptocoma aspasia, assembly GCA_013399835.1. Classification (NCBI taxonomy): domain Eukaryota; kingdom Metazoa; phylum Chordata; class Aves; order Passeriformes; family Nectariniidae; genus Leptocoma; species Leptocoma aspasia. The sequence goes on from VXAX01001920.1 coordinate 132,964, forward strand.
TCTGATTTTGAGGATGACAGGATGGAATTGCCTTGAGGAGAACACCTGGAGATCCAAATTACACCAGGAGAAGCCAGCCCCATCCCTCCCCACACTTCTTGTTGCACTCTGAACAGAACCATTCCAAATAGTTTTTGCTATGTGAAGATGCCCTGAGGAACAAGCCTGCCCCAGGAACAGATCTTCCAGCAGCCAGAGGGAACCAGTGACCCAGAAATAGAAACTTTACAGATCCATGAAAAAGCAGCCTGCCACATGCTGTGCAGCCAGTCCCTCCTTTTTTTCCCTTGTTTTTCATCTTTCATACAGCCTTTCATAGCATCACCTTTCTGTTCACACGTATGAACTATACACTGACACATCTTTTCAGTGTAAAGGCCATATATGTATCAGGATGGATGGATGTCATGCTAATAACCATTAATTCGCAGTAACATACATCAGCAGATGATGCAGAAGAAAGGGAGTGAGCAGAATTTATGGGTGCTCCCTCCAGTACAAGCTACCATCAGCATTAGTGTGTTATAACAATGTGCTTTAAGGGAAAATACTGGCACAGGCTGGCCAGGACAGTGGTGGAGTCACCATCCCTGGAAGTGTTCAGAAAACATGTGGATGTGGCACTTGGGGACATGGTATAGTGGTGACCTTGGCAGTGCTGCATTAATGGTTGCACTCTATAAAACTCTATAAAACATGAGAAGGAAAGGAGGAGGGGATACCAAATTTCCATCATTTGGTGTCAAATTTTAAAGAAGAAAAACACTAGTAACACTTTTCAGTTAATTCACCATATGTGAAGGCATGAAAAACAGGGTCCAGTGGGTGTACCTGCAGCTGAAGGGCACTAATGAGCAGCTATTACTTCTTTGGCTAAATCCTGTAACCCGAGTCTTCGTGGTGCACACAGGAGATGGGTGAATGCTACTGGATAAGAGCCTCATGAGAGCAGCCAGACTAAAGATTTGATGAAATGCTCCTATTATGATACTTTGCAGCCTGTAGAAGTTGGTTACCTGATCCTCTGCTGTACCTGAGCCTCATTGTTGCAGCTTTTAATAACTGAATATCCAGACGACCTATAAAGGTGCCTTTGAGGAAAGAACTGACAAGAGTCAGTATTCCCAGCTCAAAATGGGCAACAAGCAAACCATTTTCACTCAAGAGCAACTGGATGCATATCAGGTATAAAGCAAACTAAGTGGCTGTTTGGGCAGGACATTGAATAATGACAAAGGTGTTGCTGGTTTTTTTAAAACAACATCTTTTAAATACTGAATTACAGCAAAGATTTTAGTAATGTAGTTTGATTTTTACATCAGAAGGAAGGGTTATAAAATACTAATTGTATGCCAAAAAGAAATCTTTAATGATTACACATACACTACAGTATAACTTCATATAAGTCACTGCATGGGAAAAGTCTGGGCCAATGCATGCTAAAAACTGTCATTTTGTGTTATGCCTTTTCTTATTTCATAGGACTGCACATTTTTCACAAGGAAAGAAATTCTGAGGTGAGTCTTCTGTATGCGTGTTGTGAGTAAAGGGCAGAGATTGCTGTAAAGGCAGGTTACATATGGGGTAAGGTATTTGAAAAATAATTTTTAAATGGATTTACTGTAATTTGAAGTGATACTTTAGGGCAATCTGAGCATTTTTGTTGGCTTTTTAAATGTACAAACCCTATCCTAAAGTGAGTGAGAATTCTAAATTTTGTATTAATGTACTAGTCCCTCTTTATTTATTAGAAATAAATGTAATGAATTACGTCTTAGTGGCAGTGACATCCACGGTTCTCTCACATCTGTTTTCAGACAGATGCTTCCAAGTGTATTGTTATTCTCTGAAATACTTTGCTGGTTTACGAAAACTTTAATGATTGTGTCAAGTTTTCTTCATGTTTTCTTGTAAGTGATTACACTGCTGCTCCAAGATGCATTTTTCCTGAAGCCTTCATAAGCCTCATTGAACTCCCTATTTAATCTCTGGCCAAAGGATCTGATAAAGGCAGGATCAGGTGGGACTGAGAGTCCTCACTGAAAACTTGTTCTCCTCTCCTAAGGGTCTGGCTGCATGTCCTGTGTAAGCATTTTCACCTAACAATTCTGTAATGAAGATTTGTGTTTTTCACCAGTTACATATGTTGCTTGTTTTAATAACAAAGTTTTTCCAACAAAAACGTACAAACTGTTACTTAGTGACTGATCTCCATCTGGTGATGGGTGCAAAGTGTGAAAAACGGGGTGGAACAGCAAACCACCTTGTTGTCAGAAGTCTGAAGAGCCTGCTGAGCCAACGAGCCTCTCTCTGTGTCTCAGGCTGTTTCACAGGTACCGAGATCTGGCCCCGCAGCTCGTTCCCCTTGACTACTCCGACAAACCAGCCGTGACACTCCCCTACCAGCTCATCGGCAGCATGCCAGAGCTCAAGGTACCGAGCACACGACTCGAGTGACTCATTTCAGTTTCATCTACCCTTTCTGAATAATTCATCCAGGACTAATTGCTGGGAGGCTGACATAGAAATAAATTTGGGCTAGCGAAGTAAAAAGGCTTTCTGGAAGCTTCTAGTAATTCCCAGAAAACACCCTGAAACAGCACGAAGGTTAAACAGGGTGTGGCTGTGTCTGCTTCTGACTACTAGACTAGAACTTCAAGGCAGGAAGGGGAGAAATTGCCAAAAAGGTGTTTTGACAAAAATAATCTTGCTCCACTTGCCTCACCTGCACTGAAATCAATGCTAGTAAGGATGACCTTCCCTTGCTCCTGTGAGAAAGGATCCTCACTTTTTAAATTTTAAAAAGATTTATTAAAAACCTTAGCAAAAATTACAACAGAAGGCTGAATAAAGACAATGAAACACGTTACCGGGAGCAAGGTATTCCCCACCATGTGCTGGTCCTCAAAATGGATGTTCCACCTTTTAACCCTATTGCCCGTCCCCAGGTTCTGTCCACGGACTCCTCCTTTGCTGTCCAGTGCTGGGGATCACTGCTGACACCTGGATTGGAGCTCAGCTGTTGCCATAGGAACGAGTTAACCCTCCCTAACGCCCCACTTCCCAGCCATCCCACAGGATGGGAAAATAAAAAGGGAAACATATCTATAAAACTTCCCTTACATAATATTTACCCTCTAATTGTGAGAGTCAACTATTCAATGCTATTTTCTCACACTCTGTGCTCTGTTTCCCAGGACAACCCATTTCGGCAGCGGATAGCAGAGGTGTTCTCAGAGCATGGGGATGGCAATATGACTTTGGATGACTTTTTGGACATGTTTTCTGTGCTAAGTGAAATGGCTCCCCGAGACTTGAAAGCTTATTATGCTTTTAAAATTTATGGTGAGTGGGACATGCATAAAAAATAAGCGGGGAAATCCTGCAGCTTCATGTAGGGCTGCAAAATCCTCACTTTGTCACTGTAATGATTTCTAGTTACCATTTCTTTTAATTGCACTTGAATGTTTGTTCTCCCTCCTCTAAAAACCTCTGGTTTTCTTTATCCTTTTGTCTCTTGATTTATTTGGTATTAGGATTTACTACAAAATTTACAACTTGAAATTATCTGCAATTTTCAAGAGCTGATAAACATTAAGAAATATTTTTGTCTGAGGGGCTGCTTGGAAAAGTACAGCACAGGGGATTTGGCTGCCCATGAATCTGTAGGGTGGATTTGGGAGAGAGAGGCAGGGAAGCACACAGCAGGCTTTTTTTCTCCAAGGACAAATGTTAAGATTTTTTTTTTTTTTAATGTACCATTTACAGTTACTTTCTTTATGATCAGCTAAAGACAAACAATATATCAAACCAACACAATCTTGCTGGAATGATTTAATGATGGCTAGGCTGTGTTTAGCCATTTAACTACTTACAGTTGTTACCCTTTTGTATGAAAAGGAGAAATGAAGAGATTTTTATTTTGTAACTCATTTATTTTACAAATAGATAGAGGTACCTTCATTTCTGATTTGAGAGTTCTACTGATAAAAATCCATCACAGCCTGGGAACCAAACCCTTCTATTGGGTCTTGGCAAGCAACCATGTAAAATGCTGACTTTTGTGGATTTAAACTAACTTTGTCTCCTTTGTCAGACTTCAACAATGACGATTACATATGCAAATCAGATCTAGAGAAAACTGTTAACAAACTAACCCGGAATGAGCTGACCCCAGAAGAAGTCAGCCTTGCGTGTGAAAAGGTGATTTACGAGGCTGATGCGGACAACGATGGCAAGCTGTCCTTGGCAGACTTTCAGCAGATGATCCTACGAGCTCCAGATTTCCTCAGGTAACATTTGCTTTTCATTTCCACCACAAAATTCTCTTCGTTTCCTCGCCAGAAGCCTCTGAAGTGTGTGTTTACATCTCCTCAGCGTTTGCACATCACCACTCTTCTGTGGCAGGCTCTAGCAGAGCTGCCCACTGCAAAAATAGATGCTTGAAAAAGCCTGGAGGCTTCTTGACTTGCTTTTGAACTTCCAGAGTACTTTGTTACATGACACAAGGTCCTTGTAACTTAAAAAGTTAGTATTAGCACTTAGGCTGCATTGATAAATGCATGAGATTGTTCACTCAATGCTTAACATAGTGTTAATGTGGTTTCTGATGCACATCTTACACAAAACAGCACTCAAATCTTGCATTTATTTAATGGACCCCATCTTTGCAAATGCTTTGAAAAATAGTTTCCAATTTATCACAGAGTCTTATAATTAATTGTAGTAAATCCTTTAAACAGAGTTATACATAAGTGATAATGACTTCCTTTTTTTAACAGCACCTTTCATATTAGAATCTGAATCTAGTCAGCCACAGGGATGGGAGCACTTCTGGGACTTCCAACAACGATTTCTTCACCTGAGATTAGCAGCCATGAGAGCACAAGATGAGAGGGGCAAAGAACACAACTTCTGGTAACTGAACCAGTCAGAGAACTGTCTTTCGTTTATCTCTTTAAAAGGAACAATTCATTGAGCTCTTCATCAGGACTTCCCTGTAATTTAGCAAAATGTCTACTCCCCACCTCAGCTAAAGCAAACCTGGCCTGGACAGTCAGAGGGAAGTATTTTTTTTTAAGTTCAGATACAACCATGTAGTAAAGGAACTTGTATCAAGCTATAACCTCTACAAATTCCCCCAAAAATGCCTTAACCAGTAAAAAAATCCCTTTAGTTTCAAATACATAAGTAACTGCTCTGATTATTGGTCCAGTGAATCAATTCCTCAAGAATTCTCCCACAGTGCAGGATTTAGAATGAAAAAGTCAGCATAGTTTAGAGACAAAAGAGTCTACCCCAGGTCCTGTCCCTCTTCTCCATTTTCAGAAATCCCCTATTTTCCATACCCACCAGAGTCCCTATGCACAAATGATGAACAAGACTGAAAACTTAAGTTTGTAAAATTCTCTTTTCATAAGAAGTTTATTTATGCAGTGCTTAGGGTCCTGTACAAGAGAGTAAAAACAGACATACTGTAATAAACAACAGTTTTGTTTTAATATAAACATGAAAATCAATGAGAAGTGTTTAAGAAAGCAGTTGTAATGTGGGAAGGGTGGCAGCCAAAAGTGATCATTTGAAAAATACAATTTACAGTTATTTGTACAAATTTTGGGATGCATTAAATTCCCTTCAAAACGAAGTGGCAAGTCCCAACTCACACTCAATGTAGAGCAGATGATTCCTGCAGAAAGGCTGGAGAGAGCAGTTAACCAGCCAGTTTCCTTTATTAACCACAGAAACTCCAGGGATCAGGGAATAAGGCAGCCTGGAACACCCAGACTGCATTCACGTTCCTGTGAACAGATCCCTAGTTAAGCTAGCAATGAAGACACGAGTTAGTCATCATTCTTCCCCAAGCCCTGCAACTTCTACGAGTACAAAGGAGCCCATCCTCACACAGCTGTTTGTGCATTCCCCTGGCAAGTCCAAGAGAACAAAAAATGATGGCAGTTTTGAGCATGATCATCAGCCAAACACCACCACAACAACCCCTTAGCAATCCTCAGGGAGATGATCAGCATCTCATAGGAAAGGAGAGACCAAATAATTTTCAGCAGCAGTAAAGAGACTTACAATAATCCATAGGATTTATTAAATCTGAGGCTGGAAGTCTGCTGCTGGCAGAAGGTTCTGATGTCAGAAACAGGAGGTGTGCCTGTCAGCACAGGACACGGCCATCACGAGTGTTAAATAAGTGTCAGGACAGCAGCTCCACCATTTATTGACAGACTGGCAGGTCTCCACCCCGAGGAGTGATGACTATGCAAGGTACTGCAACCAGCCTCAAAAATAAGGTCAACCACAGAATTCCATGATACTCACTAAAATAAGGGAATTTGAGGACGTGCTCAAAAATGGGTTTGTTTCTCTACAAAACAAATGTTAATCAATTACCTGACACTTTAGTGGTATTCAGACACTGAGAATGTGTAGTAAGCACAATTAGTTTTGCAGACCTACTTCAATTCCTCGGTTTTATAGGTTTTGTACCCAATTTCTGACTTTTTCCTCCTTAATTGAAGAAAGCTTAGACACAAGTAGATTACTGTATGTATTTACACAGTACCTCTCTGCCAATTGCATTTTCCATTACATTCATACTTATTAAACACAGTAATTGAATGGTGTGATGGAAACACACTGTACTTCTAGATTTGATGCCTGTGTTTAGTGACACATAGCTAAGCCCATGTGCAGTGCAGTGTCTTTAACCTTTTCCCCTCTTACACTTGTATTTTAGGTTTCATGTTGCTTACACAGATTTAATGTCTGTGTAGAGCCTTCATACCCAGAAGTACAGTGATGACTGCAGTCACAGTAACTGTATGAGACTTCCTGAGATCAAGCAATAATGCTGTTGTTCATAAACCCAACCATTTCAAAGGAAATAATGTTAATTAGGTACACAAACACATGCAACAACCAGCATAAGTTTAAACAGAAGGTATTCACAAACAAAGAATTCTGAATGCAAGAGTAACTTCAGATTTAGAAAATGAGTGAAAAAATCACAAGACCATCCTTCACGTTTTACCCACTTGTAAATGAATATGGTTTGCTTTCCCATCTTGAGATGAGTTATTGATACAGTCCACAGGCAAGAACCAGCATCATGGCAGACTCATGGTATCAACTCAGATAAACACCAATTTTTCCAGTCACTCTGAAAAATAAATCTGGCTCAACATCTGGCTGTATAAAGCACAACACAGATGCAAGACAATCCACAGTTATTACTAAGCCAGAAGCAAATAGTTACAGTTACGTAGGAAATTCAGCCTGTCTTATCACTGCCCCAGCTGTGCCTCAATCATTTCTTGAAGTGCACTCAAACTCTTTAAAAACATCCTTAGCTCAAGACAGAGGTGCTGCTTGTTCAGGTTACAGGTCTGCATTAATTACACTCTGAAGCACACACTGTCTAGAAGCCTCCTAGTAACTTAACATGGTTTTATCCTACAAATACATCTGTGTGTAAATCCACTACAGGGCATGTTCATCAAGTCCTCATGCTAAAAAACCACAAGTAAACAAAGAACCAAACCATCATAAGGTTCTGGTTAGAGGAAAGCTTTAATCAGAACAGAGATCATCTAAATGCATCTAAAATGCATTTTTATAAAACACAGTGAAATCTTTTTCCATTTTAGAACAGGCAGTATTCCTGTTGGGCCCAATTCCATGCTGCAGATTTATACAGTTTAATTGTGAATCCAACAGATATTTAATTACAACAACATTTATTAGCACTACTCTGAGGCCCAGAGTTCAATACCACAAACTTGAAGAAAACAAAACTGGTGAGTAAATTCAACAACTTCAAAATCAACTTTGATTTTACCCTTAAGTGCAGTTGTCAACGTAAACAAAGCATGTTTCAGTTCCAGCGAGCTGCAGGACACAGCTGGTGTGCTCATGGAGTCAGGAACACATCACTGCCATCCCCCGACAGCAGCCTTGGAAGCTGAAGCTCTCTTTTGTCAGCCTAGTCCAGAGTCAGGCTTGCAGCTCCTGGCCTGTGGGCAAGCACCCACCCAGGAGCTGCACCTGGAGCTGCTCTTGCCTTTCACACCTGCACTGGTGTGTGGGGATGAGCACCACAGCCTGTTCCTGTGGCACTGGCTGGGAACAGGCTGCTGCTGCCTGACAGCTGTGGTGATCAACACCCAGCAGCAAGGCCAGGCTCAGAGAGTCTTTTCAGAAAGTGTTCTGATGTGCAACATTTATCTGCACGTGTGAGCAAGCGTGCTTGGGAACACACAACTGGGAGCAGTGCAATGTTTCCTTGTCATGATTTAAAACTACCTACTGTGCCAGGATAGCTCTGGAGTCATCCCCAGCTGGAGAGTGGTAAAGCCACCCATTTTAAGGTGACAGATTTTGTGTAAGTGTCCCTGCCTGACCCTGGTTCTCCAAGAGCAGATGCCAGATCATCTGTACAGGACTCAGTGTAGCCATCAGCTCCTGTTAAACACATCTGAATGTCTGGAGTACTTAACTAAGCACAATCAAGTCTAACATGGATGAATTACCAATGGTAAGGACCCATTCTATTTACAGCACACATTCTTTTTTTAAAAAAATAGAGATTCCTTTGAGGAGAATTTTTTTAAAACTTCAGTTGTACTTGTGGATTGTCTAGAGTAAGAGACAGGCAGATAAAGGAGTTTCTCTGTAGTAGTAAAGAGGTGGAGCTGCAGACAGCTCCCTTGTACCTCCTGGGAAGGCATCAGCCTGCACTGCTCACCTTGGTGCATTTCTGGGATGGTCTCATGCCACTGTTCTGTGTGCAGCTACACACTGGATACGCCCATGCCCCATGTATGCACACCTGTACTTCATTAACAGTGGCATTTAAGTTTCTTATTTTGATCATAGCTTCATCGTTCTAAACTGGACACATGAATGAAGCCTGAAGCATTGGTGCTGCATCCCAGGTCACATGTGATCTGTTCTTCCTCTGCTAGACAATACACATGCCCAGTGGCAATCTGACAAAAATAAACTTGTTTCATCTCCAAAACTGAAGAGTCAGACAATTACCAAAATAAACCATTTCTTATTCAGGTGGTCACAGAGTGACAAGGTATGTTGGGAGCACTAAGTCCACAGAAAGAGGAAACCTCACTCAGCACAGGCACAGTCCAGCTCAGATTAAGGCCGTGTCCCTCACAGAAGAACACATCGGAAAAAGCTGCTTTTCTTTTGCTGGTCTTGTGTGATTTTGACTCCCTGGTTGCTGCCTTGAGGGCTATTGCCTTCCTGAAGATGGAAAGAATATCCAGTTACTTGCTTATACTGAACAGATTCTTCCATCCATACTTCATCTGGTCATTCTTAACCAAGCCTGACCTACACAAGAACCTTTCCCACAATCAGTAAGAGGCTTCACTCATTTATCCCAGTCTTACACCAACCACAACAAAAAAATGGAGAACTGCATCGGCAGCTTTTGGCTTCAATCAGCTTCCATCAACTCAAAGGCAGCTGGGACTAAAAACCAATAAATTACAGGGCATGTCTGGCTCTTGTTGAAAGGCCTAGGAATCATCAGCAAGACCCAAAATATCCCACTGCATCAGTCCATGTCTGGTCACATGAAGGTGGAAATATCAGTAAGAGTAGAAAGAACCTTCATTAGCTTCATTTCATATTCCTTGAGGAACAATCCAACATCACTATGCATTTATTTGTTGTAAAAAGACAACCCAATTGTTGCTCAGGATATCAGTGCAAAGACTATCCAAAACCATTAATTCTTTACCTATTCTTAAAGGGTTTGAAGTTTCTACCCTGAAGTATGATGTGTGCTTCCTCTATCTCTAATTTATATGATTTTCAGACTGCAAGAGTGAGAAGTATCATTAAGCTGCTCTACCCCCCACCTGACTTTTGATAAAACAAATAACAGGTAATTTTATTTAGCCTCAACCATTGCAGCTAATTCCTAAAATGCAGAGACAGCCAATGTCAGAGCACAGCCTGACAAACTAAAAATACATTTCTAGAACTTTCAGTGATGCTTCATTAAGGGGACTATGACACATTTTTAATACACTGTGAAACAGTTCTTGCAGTGTGGCTTTTGGTTTGCCTTTTTTTTCCCTATTTAAATCCAACATGAGTGAAATCAAAGTTACTCACCAATTTCTTGTCCATTTTTGCTTTGATATCTCTTGCAAGAGTGAAAAATGCCTGTGACAAGTCAAACAATTCAGTGTTACAGGGAATAAAATGTTTTCTAACAGTTTTTTATAACAATAAGCTGCCTTCCCAAGATTTGACATACTATACAAGAACATTAAAGCTTTCAGTATTTCTCCCTCTGCTCCAGGTTTTAATGCTCCTCCTCTAGCCCCACAACCTCCTTTCCGAGCCCCAAAGGGACACTGGCACCTCCAGGCAGGGTCTGTGCTGCAGGAAATGCTTACCAACCCATCTGTGGTACCCAAAACCAGAATTCTGCATCCCAGCAGCAGGGGCAGTGTCCACACTGCTGGCTGGCACAAAGAGGACAATAAATACAAGAGAAAGGCATCAGTACTTACATTCTCTATGTTTATATTTGCTTTTGCACTGGTCTCCATGAATTTAATCCCAAAACTTGCAGCAAGCTGAACAGAAGCAGATTGCACATCAGTTGAACAATTGCAGGAACAGCTCCAGACACACCCCTGGGCACAGCACCTGTCCCTGCTGCCACCAGGCAGTGCAGCTGGGGATTTACTCATGCAGAACAATTTGCAAACATCAGGAACTAAATCTCACTGCAACTGGCATCTGTTCTCACTGGCACACTCTGCACACATTTTAACCTGCTCTTTTTTGATTCTTGCATAAATACCTTGTCAGTCTCATGACAACCACAGTGCAGAAAAAACTGCTTTCATTAAGTAACATCTGACATCAGAAAAGACAATCCCATCTACCTTGTCTGAGAAAACAGACATTTTCTCCATGTCCAACTCTAGTATCCTTCTAGAAAAGTCCTGCTCGTTGCCTTGCATTGACAAGAATCCTTAACACAGGTTCTGCTTTTGATCCCAGTGGGGAAAAGCACTGCCATGACAGCTTGGGGAATGCTCAGTCACCCTGCTGCTCAGGAGCAGCACTGAGGCACCATGTGGTGCCACCACTGTGGTGCCATGGCACCGTGCAGACAATCAGCAGTGCAGCTTTTAGACTCTGAAAAGCCTAAATCAAAACACATCAAAGTCACAGCACTCACCTTCTCCCCCTGCTCTCTAGAGACTTGTCTTTTGTCATTTGCATCACATTTGTTCCCCAGGATCATTTTTTCAACATCTGGAGAGGCGTGCTGAGACAAACATAGACCAGAGACTTGGGCTTGGCTTTTGTAGATAAACATTGGTGAGGCACCCACTGAGTACCCAACACAGAGGTGAAAGTCCTGAGAATCTTCCACAGATTTCCAGGCTCCCCCAACCCTTCATCCCAGCATGTAACCTGCACCAGGGCAGGTATTGGATCAATTGTTGTGGCAGGAAACTGTCACATTAGGTGCCCTCAGAAGTACAGGGGCTACAGCCCTCACAACAAATCCCATCAGCCAAAGTACTCCAGAAGCTGTTACTGATTTCCACCCCACCTATCTTCCAAGTACCCTGCAGCACATGACAAAATGTAACAATTCTGAAGCAAATAAGCTTCAACTACTTTCAAAGGAAGAAATGACACCTTTAACAGCCAGTAATAAATAAAGAGAGAAATTACCTCTTCAATATTCCTCACCCAGTTCCGAATATTTTCAAAAGACTTTTCATTGGTGATGTCATACACTAACATAATGCCCTGAAGTAAAGAAAGACCTTTTCAGCAGGAGTTAAAGGTTTATCCACAGCAGAGAGGAGCAACTCAACAGTTATTTTTAACAACTGGTTCCCAGTTAATGGCAGTGAGATAAGGTGTGTGAGACGTGTATTTACAGAGCAAGACACAGAGAAAGCTACTTTTACAAAGTTCTGGATCATCCCAGCACAGGTCCAGCACCAGCTGGAGCAGGAGCACAGCTGGGAGTGTCCAGCCTGGCAGACCCCCATGCTGGGAATGTCCCAGGTCAGACCCCCACGCTGGGAGTGCCCCAGGTCAGACCCAGCTGTGTTTGTCACTGGGTTTGTCACACCCTGTCCCAGAGCCCCGGTTTTCCCCTACCATGGCTCCCCTGTAGTAGGCAGTGGTGATGGTCCGGAACCGCTCCTGCCCGGCCGTGTCCCTGCAACAGACACAGCCCCCCCACGTCAGCTCAGGTCAGCATTACCAAAAGCCTTACATAAATTTAAACCAGCCTTCAGAGCACTAGAATCACCCTTTGGGTTCTAAGGTACCCTAAACTACTGACAGCACTGCTGGGTAAGAAGCTGACGCATCCCCACGCAGCCCCGGCTATCAGCAGCACAGCAGCCTTACCAGATCTGCAGCTTGATTCTCTTGCCATCGAGTTCTATCGTTCTGATTTTAAAGTCGATACCTGAAAGGACAACCAATTGTTTACTCACGGCTCCTGCCCAAAGGCCAAATCCAGCGGCGTTCCCGTCGATTCCGCCGCTCAGTTCCGCGGCCTCAGTGCTCCCTCCGCAGCACCGCCGGCTCCGGGGGCTGC
>VXAX01001920.1:146301-157012 GCA_013399835.1 Leptocoma aspasia
GGGGTGACAGCCCCGCGTGGTGCCCCGAGCCCCGGTGGCTGTGCCGCTCATAACTTAACCGGCGTTTCCAGGGTGCAGAGAGAGGAGAGGAGCGAGGCAGGGCCGGGTCCTGCTGGGCGCTGCCCCTCTCATATACAGTTCAGTTCATTTAGCGTCTGGTCCAGTGTCTGGTGCAAGCCCAAGTTCTCCTCTTTGGCTTGAGCAAGTTTTTCTGGTGAGAAAGAAGAAAACCACAAGATGTAATTCACATTATTTTACAGCCTTTTCTCTTTAAATAAAATCTGGGGTAACTTACCTTCATATTTAAGGTGTCTATATATCATGTAAAGGTGTCTATATTTAAGATACCTTTATACCTATATCATCAAAATGGGGTCTTTTTTTTGTAATTGCTGTCCTTAAGGGAGGTTTTTGGACATATCTTGTGGAATGTGAAAGACCTGTGTTTTAATGTGCCATTGTGTCATTTATAGGACACATCCTGCTGGGTTTTCCTTGGACTGAGAGGTTTTTAACCAGGCTGGTGGAGCACAAGTAGACACTGAGTGCACTTAAAGCTTTTTGCTGGCACCCACATCCCTGGGAACACTAAAATTCAAGTGTTTGCCAAAGCCAGGCCCTGCCCCATCCTGACCATGCCTTGCCCAACCCCACATGAGGAGCTGAAAGTGTTTTTGGTGTCATCACCAGTGTGTTTGAGGTGATTTATACAGAAGTAAACCCTGGAAGGTGAAAGGTAGAGGTATCACGTTTTATTGAGCTCAGTTCCCACAGAGGTGCAAGGGCTGCTTGTGGAAGTGGCACAGGAGTGACAGGGATTAGAGGCAAGAAAAGCTTGAGAAAACACAGTGAGTGGAGCCCCGTGTGTCCCCACGCAGGGGCAGGTCACAAAGAGGTCATGTCGTTGAGGGCATGGTCCAGCTCCTCACTGATGGCTTTGTACTTCAGCTTCTGAGCATAGAGCTCATCTGTCAGGCACCAGGGCAGCAGGAACAGGTCAGCAAGAGAGGGACAGGAGAGGCCACAGGAGGAGAACAGGCAAAAGGCAACAGCAGCCAAAGCAGTCGGGGAGGAAAACAAAAGAAGAAAACAGAGGCGTAGTTGAGTATCAGAAGGAAAGCAAAACACCCACAAAGCTGCCTGGTCAGACGTTTCACCCATGTGAACTTTTTGTCTTTTTGTAATGTCACAATTATTTTCCAGTAAGCAGATTAAGTAGGGTGGGGATCTTGAGTCCCTCCATCTGTAAGTTGGCCAAACTCAGGTCATTGTTACCAACTTTATGAAAGGAAACCTTTCTCAGGAGAACCTCCACCACACCGGGCAGGTGCCCAGTGGACACATCACACCCATCTACCAACATGCCTGATGAGTGCTGCTGTTCTTTCCCAATAAAATCCACCACCCACTCCTACAATTTGTTCTCTGACTTGAAACTGACCACTTCTAAAGAAACTTGACTCGTTCCATACCTTCCAGGTCATCAATAGACTTTTCCAGTTTGGCAACAGTTCTCTCTGCAAATTCCGCACGAGTTTCAGCCTAAAAAAAGTTGAAATAGCATCACTGGATGCTCCTAGAAAGATTATGCCCAAAGACAGCTTGGGGATGGCCAAACTTACTTCTTTCAGCTTGTCAGAGAGAATCTTGATTTCTTCTTCATATTTATCTTCTTTTTCCGAGTACTGTGAAAACAATAAACGCTCTTTAAGGGAAGTTGTAGCAACAATAATAAATGTTTATGAAACTGTGACCTATTTATAAGCACTTTCCTTTTACAACAGCTGCAAACACCATTTCTGTGCTTTTCTCCTCTGCCCCAGACCTTCAGGGCAGAACTGATGGAGTGGTGTCCACAAGCAGGCAGGTAAAACCTCTCTCATTTGCTTTGTATTTCTGGTTTATTTCTATGAATTCTATTTACAAGTTTTGGCTTTGCCCAAATCCTTTAGTTTACTGAAAGAACCAACCTTTTCAGATTGAGCTTCCAAAGATTTCAGGTTGTTTGTGACGTTCTTTAACTCCTCTTCGAGGTCACTACATTTACTATAAGGAGAAAATAGAAGTATGAATTACTAGTGTTCCTGTTAAGATCTGGAGGAGTCTAAAAAATACAAGGGAGGAAGTAATTAAGTCTGAAAGAAGAAATATAGTGTACAAACCTCAAACTTTTCTACAAGTATTAGCCACGTGCCTGCCTACCAGGAGATTTTTTAAATGAAATGTAGTGTTGATCTTTCCTGTATTCTAAAAAGTTACTCACACTTCAGACACCTCTGCACGCTCCTCAGCTCTTTCCAGTTCACCCTCCAAAATAACCAGTTTACGAGCAACCTGTGAAAAGACAACAGCCAGTTGTCAGGCCAGTCTGTAGTTCACAGAATCACAGCATGGCTTGGGTTGGGAGGGACCTCAAAAATCATCTAGTTCCTGAAAAATCATCTAGTTCCATCCCCTGCCACAGGCTGGGACACCTTCCTTAGAGATTTCAAAAAGCACTCAGAAGGACTCTGTTCCTGCTTCCTCTGGAACAAGGAAATCAGGTTAAAGCACACACCCACAGATGGAACAGCCCTCCCCAATTAGCTAGATTTTGCAGTATTTTTAGCATTAGGTACCTAAGATGCTGCAAAGCACTATTTAAATCCCTCCTTGTTGGGAATGTTCCAAGGCTGAAGCATCACCCAGTGCCAACTGAACAGAGGGACTAAACTGAAGAGTGATGTTACTTTTCATGGCTCTCCTGAACGTTTCACCATTTCCTTCTCCCTTTTACCTCCTCATACTTGCGGTCGGCTTCTTCAGCAATGTGCTTGGCCTCCTTCAACTGCATTTCCTGAATTTCCATTTTCTCTTCATCTTTCATTGCTCTGTTCTCGATAACCTTCATTCCTCTGCAGAAGTCAAAGCATGTTTAATGTAGGAGCATTTTGGCACTTGTATCTCAACTCCACAAAGTGGAATTTGATATTTGTAACCCAAAAGTGGCCCATTATGACCATCGGGTTCATCAAGGCTAATGGAATTACCCAATCAAGCTTGTAAAACAGTTTCAAGTCTCTGACCTGCAGAGCAGTAGCACATGCAGATACTAAATTACACAGGAATATTTTATTCACATATATTAATTTTTTTAACAAGAGAAAATAAGAAAGGAGCGTACCTCTCACTCTCATCTGCTGCTTTCTCAGCCTCCTCCAGTTTCTGCAGGGCTGTGGCCAGTCGTTCCTGGGCACGATCCAACTCCTCTTCCACGAGCTGGATGCGTCTGTTCAGAGCTGCCACCTCCCCTTCAGCCTGAAACAACGGCCCAGAACTGGGGTTACACAGGGCCCTTGCTGCTGGCCAGGGCTCCCAGCTCATCAGTTCCCTTCAAACTGCAGCAGCATCTCCCCGGGACATGCAGGGCAGCTCAGGGGCCCTTCTGCCTCTGCTTTTCTGTTTGCTTAAACTGCGGCATCTCAGGAATGTCAAGGTATGGAGCCTGTGCTTGTTCTTTCTTTTTTTAATGGCACTTATCATTCCTGCCACACAAAAAGGAACTCTACAGGACTGCCAATGGATCGGGCTGTTTTTTGGAACACTTCACAGGGCAGCACCTATCCAAATTTAAAAAATGAACTGTTTCCATGATGGCTTAGTTCCAAAACCTTCACCGTTGATTTCTCTGCCCTTGGTTTCAGTGACACCCTGCCACAGCTCACTGTGAGGCTGGAGCCAGCTCCTGATCCATCCTGACTCCTGAGCCTGCAGAATCTACGTGGTCAGCTGGGCACAGACAGGGGCCTCAGCATGGCAGAGTCAGGCTTTTTTGGGACAAAATTAGATGTATTCTTAAAATAAGTTAACTTTGCTTCCTGTGGTGCTTAAGGAGTTAGGCAGGATGCATTTCTCAATAATAAGACCTGTTTGTGTATTATTGAATAAACTGCACAGTGACTGGAACACCATTAATGTATAAAAAATAAGACCAGTTAATAAATGGAAGAGATTGCTGGGAGAAATGCTCATTACAGACAACATGGACAAATTAGTGTCCATAAATATGTGTTTATTAAAGTACAGCTCCTTTAATTGCTTGTTTTTGAAGGAAAATAGAGCCCTGCTTTAGTAACTGCCAGGCTTGTGCACTTTATTGTCCCCCAATCTGAGGAGGATTGCCATAAACAAGATTAACTTTCTTTTCCCCCAACACTTTTATGGAATATAGACCCTGGAGGGGCGAGTGTTTTATGCTTTATGTTAAAACACTTTGGAAAAGAAGAAGTGTTTGCTGCAGCTTAGCAGATTTGGTCACTGACCACTCCTAAGCTGGAGGAAGTGGTTTCCATTCACTTCTGAGCCATCTTGGAAAGGAGTTCACTGGCTGATCCAAATGGAAGCTGACCCAGGATTCCTCTAGCCATAAATTATCCAACATTTCATCTGTTTTTACCCAGTGCAGTGTTTAACTTCCCGATTTATACACAAGGCATCGATCATGTACAAAATCGGCATCTGTTTTGTGGCAGCAACTCCTTCCACTAGACAGGGTACTTTTAAGTCACATTTTAATTCAGCAAGATTCCAAAGCTATGGAGCCGGGGCCACTGGGAATCTGGGGTGAGCCTGGCTCCACCTCTCCCAGCAGCAGCCCGCAGTCCTTATACGGTAAAACTAACTCGCTGACATGTGATAAAATAGCAGGAAGATGCCGGGAAGGCTGATCGCACACAAATCTAAGTGAAACCAGCTGTCCAACCCCGGGAGAGCCGCACGCTAGCGGAGAATTCGCATTTCTCTGTGAAAAGCAGGACGGAAAGTTATTTTTCAGCAGTTCGGACATTTCCCAGCTGTGCTGAAGCCAGCGGTGCGGCGCCGAGCGGCGGGAACTCCCCGCTCCGTGTCATGCAGCGCTTTTCCCTAATTAAACAGCCATTTCCTACTAAACTCTCAACCGCTCCCCAGTGCCGATCGGTGCGCCTTTTCCGCAGGAACGAGCCCCAGAGCGCGCCGGGACCGAGCCGCCGCCGCGCCCGGTTCCCCCGCGGGCCGGTGCGGGCGCTGCGGCAGCGCCGGCGGCTCCCGCGGGCGGTGAGTGCGGAGCGCAGCGCAGCAGCGCGGGGACAGCCCAGGGATGGAGGCAGCCGGCGGCCAAGCCCGCAGCGGGGAAGAGCCGGGCGCGCCCCAGCGAGAGAGAGCCAGAGACAGGAAGGAAGGAGCAGCCCGGGAGAGAGCGACCGAGAGAGGCGAGCAGGCAGCCCGGGCGGTCTCACTTTCTCCCGCAGGTCCCGTTCCAGGTCCAGCTCCCGCTGGAGGACCTGCGCGCGATCCTCCGCCTCATCCGCCTGTTGCTGCAGGCACTGGATCTTCCTCTTGACGGCTTCCAGGGAGCTCGGCGCGGCCATGGGCGCGGCGCGGACGGCGGGCTGGGCGCGGAGCTGCTGCACGTGGCGGGCCCGCGCCTTTCAATGGCCCGCTGACGTCACGCGCCTGGAGGTGGAGGTGGTGACGTAGCGCCGAGCAGCGGCACGGGCGCGCCCGGGGCCGCCCCGCTCGGCTCGGCCCGGCTCGGTTCNGGGGATGAAGGCAACGGGCATCCTTGTGCCACGGCACGCTTGTGCTGCCGGCCCGTTTTCCTTCAAGAGTCACCATCTCGTTTACGTCTATTAAAGGAGGTTTCTCCTTTCCTAAAGGATTCCCATCCGTTTCGGGGGACAGGTCCCCCCCGCGGTCCCAGCAGGTCCCCACCGGGTACCCATCGAGCCTCGGGTGGTGCCGGCTCCCCGGGCCAGCCGCGTGTGCCACGGGCTCGGTGCAGAACAGCCCCGCTCCCTTTGGCAGAGGGGAGAGGAGATTAAACCCTGCACCGTAACCCCGCCTTTCTGTCCCCCGGCAAAAATGCACAGCCAGTGAAGTGCATACAAAATACACAGAGCAGAGTTACAGGCAAGTGTTAGCCATGGATACGTACATCAGTGGCCTTCTTCTCAGCCTGCTCCAGTTTTTCCTGGGCATCTTTCAGAGCCTCTGAGTATTTATCCAGCTCATCTTCAGTTCCTTTCAACTTCTTCTGCAGAGCTACCAGCTCATCCTCTACCTTTCAAGAGAAAAAATCCCCAAAGTCAGCACACTGATGTAGTATCAGTTACAGTTTAATATGATAAAACCACTCTTTAGTATTAGTTTTAACCCAATATAGCATACAAAAAGCCACAAGAGACCAGATCAAAGTTCTGCTGGTGACAGTAGTCTGAGAATGACTGGTAGCAGTTGCCAGGGAAGGATCATTAAAAACATGCCATCCTTGAACAACATTGCCTGCCACCACACACACAGGATCTGGTTTAATACAGAACCTGGTATAAGCCCTTTTTCACCTCACTCTTTTTCTGGACACCCTGCATTAGTTTTGCATCATGTTTTTAAATTATGTCCTTTTAATGTTTGTTCTAACACTATTACCTGGTGATTTTTCAGGAAACTATTCAATTCCTGTACAGCTGAAAAAAAAAAAAAAAAGAGTGGTCCTTCCTTAATGATCTTTGTATGTGGTTCAGGACCAAATGAGCTTCAACCCAAATGAGAAACGGGATGTGGGAGGGAGCAGGGCTGACCTTGCTATAGGTGGGACTTGGTGACGTTGGGAGGTCCCTTCCAAAAAACCTGGATTATTCTCCAGCTACGGCTCAACATGATAAAGTTCACTATACAATGAGGCTCAGACTCCTCCATACCATATAAATCCAACTTGTTCACTAGAATGGTGCTATTTATAACCTGTTGGGAGACTGTTTAGTGACAAACTGTCTCATGCTGCCTGAAGAATTCACCTTATCAAAGGCTTGCTGCTGATAAGGGTGGGCCTGCAAGCCCATCTGCTTCATCCTTTCATTTGCAACACAAAACAGCTCAGTCTGTTGAGGCACCGATTTATCCATTTAGCTCCACCTTCACAGAAACTTACTCTATCAAAATAGTTTGTGTTTTGGTGTACTTCCTTCATTTTAGTTTCACTGATAGTTTTAAAGACGTTTTTGGTAGTGCTATTCTGGGATGTTGTTATGTTGCAGAGAGTAACCAGAGAGAGCTGCAAACCTTGCTTGGATGTTCTAACAGAGGGACAATGAGCATCATGAAGCAGATGCTGGCTTTGTGTATGAATATTAAAGTAACTATTTGAGTACTGTGCCCACATTAAAAAAGCAGCCGAAATTTTTGAGATGATTCAGAAAAGAGGAGTAAGATCAAAGATTTATTTTTCTACAGAAGAAATATTAGGCCAGATGGATGCTTATAACATATTAGAGCAGTGTGGAAGATGTAGAAGCAGCCAAATTTAGAGAACGTGGTGTGAAAGAAAGATCTGGTACTTTTACAAGAAGTGCTGTAAAAACTTGAATGTAGTCAGCTAACATTTCAAGATAATTCAAAACGTCAGCTACCATTTCAAGATAATTCTGGAAATACTAAAGCTCAAATAGGAGACAGAGACCCAGAATAAAGACATTGAAAAGCAAAAGAATATGACAATGTTATCATTAGAATTCAGTTAAAAGAACAGCATTCGAATTAAGATATTTTCCATTATTCTTGACAAAAAAAAAAAAAAAAAAGAGAACATATCTCCTGTTGAGTCTCAGCTGGCACCTCTAAGGGGCACTCTCTGCACCAAGAACTTGAAGTGAACTTTATTAATTCACTTCAAGGAGAGGCTTAATTAATGTTTAGACACAGCCAACTCTATTAGCACTAGTCCTACAGGTGTCAGGGTTTACAGCTTTGATTTTAAATATGTAAAGGCCTTTTGCATGGAATCAAAGCATGAGAAATTTAGGACAATTATGTAAGATTCAAGAAAACTTAGACAAAGTACTGTTAATAATCTGTGGATGATGTTAATTTTGGAAAGACTGAGATGGCTGAGAAGTTACAGCCTAGTCCTGGCTGTACAAGCATAACAAAAAAGGCAAAAAACTTCAAAAGATTAACAGAAAACTGACTTCAAATTATTTTGCTTTCTGAATCAGAATGTTGCCACACAGTATTTTGTTACACTTATTTCCACAGCACACACACAGCCTGATTTTATTTCCACTTACCTGCTTGCATTTGTCCTCAGCTGCCTTCTTATCCGTCTCAGCCTGCTCGGCTCTGTCAATGGCATTCTCCTTGTCTAACTTCAACATCTGCATCTTTTTCTTGATAGCTTCCATTTTTCCTCAAGGACAGGCTGGATCTGTCACACAACTAAAAGAATCTTATTAGTAAAATTTTAGATTTTTAACAGCTTGGACAGAGAAAGAAGTTGTGCCCAGGCAAGTCACAGGGAAAATGAGCTACAAGTGGTTTTAGAGAGCTTTAAACCCAGAGCCCCCTGGACAAAACCCAGATCTATTGGCCTCTTCTCCGGTGCTCCATCCACAGCCTTTCTAACGAATGAGCTGGAACAGACTCACTAGAGGAATCTTCACCACTCCATCTCCTTATTTGGGTCCTGTTTTCTTAAAGAGAAAACTGTTTCCATTTTTAAGCTTCTGACAGAAGCAGAAGTGTTGACATATGAACACATGCTTGAAGAAAAGCTGATTAGCTCCCCTTTGTGTGTGCAGAGCAATTAACCAACCCAGCAGATCTTGGGGATGGCCTGCCTTCCTGGAGTAATGGCATGAGGCTAATGAAGGGAAGGATCTCTTTAGGTTAGTCTAAAATAAATCCAGTCATAAAATAAGTAAGTAAATTTTTAAAAAGTCTATGCTTGTGAGGTAGCTAAATTTAAGTTGTAAAAAGATGCAGGATATGAGACAGCAGAGGTTTTTGCTGTAAAAATAAGCACTTGTGTTAAGGAACTAGCTATAACGTATGATAGTATAATACATAGCAGCTCAAATTTAGATGTCAAGTTCAGGCTCAAGGCAAACTCAGTGAGTTTGAGTGCCTCTCCTTGAAATTTCCCTCACTAAATACTTGGGGAACTGAACAACACCTGAAGTTGCAGTCTGATGAGCACTGTAAATTATTCCTTCTGCTGTATGAAGGAGTCACCTTCACTCTGTCAGGGAAGAGCAGGCTCTGGGGAGAACAAGAGTAGCTCCACTGACAGAGGACACCAAGCAGAGTGTCCAACAGCCCCAGAACGAGCTCTGATTCCTTCTGCAGCTCTATTAAACACGTCCCCAAAACCATTCCATCCCTTCACGTGCTGTTGCTGAGCTTCACAGCCCAACGCAGCCTTGTCCTGACTGCTCTGATGTTCTGATGTACGGCACCTTGCAGGGCAGCCTGGCAGCACTTTCTGACTTTGCCACCCTGGCACCTGCACAGAGCCATGGAATATACAGAGATGGGTCCCACAGGGATCATCAAGTCCAATTCCTGGCTCTGCACAGACACCCCAAGAATCTCATCCTGTGCCCAAGAGTGTTGCCCAAACGCTCCTGGAGCTCTGGCAGCCTTGGGGCCATTCCCTGGGGAATATGTCCAGTACTCAGCCACCCTCTGGGGGAAGAATCTTTTCCTGATACCCAGCCTTCACATTCCCCCAGTTTTTTCCCCAGTCCAGGTCCTGTTGGCCACACGATGCCCCTTCCCTCCTCAGGTGTGCCGTGCTCTGCTCTCTGCAGCCCCGTGCTCCCTCCCGTGTCACTCACAGCCTCAGATCCCTGCACAGCCCCCCAGTCCCTCCATCCCCAGCCATGAGGACACCTGGACACTCAGCACAAGACACAGAACTTCCCCATCCTCTGGGGCTGAGCTGGCACGGCACTGAAAGGCCTTTGGGAGAGACTTTTAAGGAAAAATCTGCCCTTTATTGAGCTAAACATGATGGTAGAGCAGACACGAAGCCAACACCAGCACAATGCCTGTGGCTGGGATAGAGTTAATTTTCTTCCCAGTGATGGTATGGGGCTGTGTTTTGGATTCTGTTGGAATGCATCATACAGAAGCCTCTCTGAAAGATTCAGAGAGGCTTCTGTCTCATACACTCCAATAGGATTTGCTCTGAACACAGGGTTGAGAATATAGTGATGCTTTTGTTATTGCTGAGCTTGCACAGAGCCAAGGCCTTTCCTGCCACAGGACCATGCTGGGGAGGGGGCTGGGGGTGCCTGAGAGTTTGGAGGGGACACAGCTGGGATATTCCAGACCAGGATATTCCAGACCATCTGACATCACACTCAGGATATAAATGGGGAGGAGGAAGAGCAAATGGGGGACTTTTGGAGTGATGGCATTTATCTTCCCACGTCACCATTCCACGGGATGGGGCCCTGTTCTCCTGGAGTGCGCAACACCTGCCCACAGAAGCAGTGAATTAATTCCCTATTTTCCTTTGCTTGTAGGTACAGCTTTTGTTTTCCCTATTAAACTGTCTTTCTTTCAACCCATGAGTTCGCCAGCTTTTACCCTTCTGATTCTCTCTGGTTCCGCTTGTGGGCGAGCAAGGGAGTAGCTACGTGGTGCTTGGTAGCCAACTGGAGTTAAAACACGACAACGACTTGTTGTTGTTGCTTAAAATCAAAACGAATTAATTTTACGAAAACCCAGACGCCCCGCACCCCAAGATGGCTGCCGCGAGCCCTCAGGGCGGTGCTGAGGCGGCGCCAAGATGGCGGCGCCCGCGGACTGCGGCTCCCGGCGGGCTGTGGCGATGGGCCCGCCCCGCCCGGCCCGGGCACCGCCAACGGCGGCGGGGGGCGCCCGGGGGGCGCCCCGGGGGCGCCTCCTTTTT
>VXAX01001920.1:157186-274858 GCA_013399835.1 Leptocoma aspasia
TTGTTTGTTTTTGTTTTAATATTACAAAAAAATATTCGGAATTTTTAACAGCTCCAGGTTCAGTGTTTGCTTGGAAACTAGTTGTGGCACTTGGTATGCGCCGGCATCCCTCTGAACACCTCACAAAATTAAATGTGCATTTTCCGGGTACCTCTGCAGCAAGGTGGCCCCCGGGCATTTTTTTGAAGTCCAATTTTAATGATTTAAGCTATTCTGTGATTTGAACAGTGGAAGGTAAAATCACATAGGCCCTCAATCTGGAGAGGGTTTAAGGCGTAGGGGTGAAGCAGTGTGTTATCAGTGTTTCCAAACCTTGAGAATTGCCATTACAGCCCGATAAACCACAGTAATCACAGTAATTTGGGCTTCTCCTCCAGTTTGCTGGTGGAGGGCAGCAGGCTTTGCAGGGCTTTGGGATAAAAACCCAAAGAGCTGCGTGAGGGTCAGTGCAGGTGAGCACAGGGTGATCGCAGGACACACGGCGTGCTGCAGCTGCCTCTTCCGCACAGCCCTGCTGATCCCCACCAGATTTCTTTGGGACAAAATACATCTTTAATAACTTTCCTCAGCTGGCTGCAACGCGGTGGTCCAGCTCACACTGCTCCTGTTTGTTCAAACCAGCTGGCTGTGTTTTATGGCTCCTTCAGGGCTTCCTTCTCTCAGTCGTGCTGCCTCTGCCATCCTGCCTTTAGAGCTGTGTCACCTCGTGGTCCCGCGTGCCACCGGCTCTCTGACTCAGAGGAGCAAGTTTTGGGGTGTAGTTTGAAGACACAAGGGGAGGCAACAGAGTGGGAAGGACTGTGTTAGCCCTGTTTGACCCAGTGCATGTAGGAACTTGTGGAATTGAGGCTGATGCAAGGCTGTACGTGCTGCTCCTTGGGACAACAGCTGCTTGTACCCTTAGGTGTGCATTTTGAGCTGTTCCTGTGGCTGCTCTCACAGCCTCTTCATAATTTCTATGATTGAGAGAAGCACAAGTGGTTTCCAGTCAGCTCACCAGCGCCCTTCCTGCCACAGGCTCGGGCAGGCTTGGAATCAGGGCTGGGGAAGCAAACACCGAACAAGATTCTTCTTCCTTTCTATTTCAGCTGCAGGATGAAAATTTTTCTAATCAACTCTATTGCATTACTCAGAGCCACATTTAGAAAGGAACATCAAGAGACATGTCACCCTCTGTAGCCCTTCAACCAGGTACATGCTCTCCTTCCCTTCCCTGCTTCACAAACTGGAGAGAAACACCTGAAGAATTTGGTGATGATAATCCTGTCAGTCCCAAAGGCTCTGGTTTTCATTAGCTTGGGAAACAGTGAGCAACCAAGAGAGAAAGAAGAGCACTCTAAACATTTTTTTTTTTTTCCTTTTTTTTTTTTTTTTCTTGTTTCAGGCAGGCAGAAAGGTGCTTTACAGGCTGTAAGAGTTCCTTTGTTTTTCCTTTTCTTTCTTTCTGAGAGATTGTTTGGGCTGAGCAAAGCTTGGCAAGGTTGGTGTGTAAATATGAGAGGATACCAGAAGGAAATGAAGTTGGATTGTTGGAGAGTGTGCTCATTCCTTTGGCAGCAGGCTGCATGGCAAGCTTATCACAGCAGGCATCTGAAGAGACTGGGGGTGGTCAGACCTGTGGCCTGAAGTCTGGCAGGTCTCAACATTTTCTCTGCTGTCAATCTCTACTCCTTTTCTGTGGCCCAGCAGTTAGCTGAGACCCATTTCACTAGCTGGGAAAAACAGACACTTTATATCCCCTAGTTTCTCCTGCAGCTCCTTCTCTGCTCCAAACTTCGGTCATAAAAGATCTCCTTCCTCTCTTTCACACTGATTGAGCTCCCACTCCTCATATACAAAGCTGCATGTATCAAGGCTAGAAGCAATTCAAAGCAGAAGAAAGAAGCTGTTGACAATTCTTTACCAAATTCTTCCATTTTACTAACATAGGTATCTCCTAAC
Organism: Leptocoma aspasia; assembly: GCA_013399835.1. NCBI lineage: Eukaryota > Metazoa > Chordata > Aves > Passeriformes > Nectariniidae > Leptocoma > Leptocoma aspasia. The sequence goes on from VXAX01001920.1 coordinate 159,128, forward strand.
AATCCACTCTCTTGTAAATTTTCTGTTGTAGAAACTATATAATATGGTGTATCAGTAGAAAAGGTGGTATTAGACTAAACATCAAACTTATCTCTTCCTGACATTTCCTTTTAAATGACAAGATCTGTAAACTGTCACATCTCAGTGAATTTTTTGCTCTGTGGGCTCTCTCTCCCTCTACCCTTCTCAGTGTGTGTGCCAGTACCAACCTGAAATACATTTTCATTAAGTATCCATTACTGACCACGGATGAACACAAAGTACTGGTCTGAGTGTGATGAAAATAGTAGATCTGCTTTTCCTGTGCCTCGATCCAAGGGAAATCTACCTCTTTTCTTTAATAATCCCGGTTACCTGCATTTCCCAGCAGGATCTTTGAACACCTGAGATAATGAATTTTACACTGTTTTGAACAGGATGGCAGAATTCACTCGCTACCTGAAATACACATCTGCTTGGGAAGCCTGTCTCACTGCCAGCATCGGGTGCAGCAGCAGAAAGCAAATGCCACCCTGAATGCATGCTAATATTTCTGGCTAATACAGAACAGAGAGGATCCTAGAAAAGAAGGAATCAGCAGCATTTATCAGAAGATTTTGGCTGCCCTTCTTTTCTCTGGACTGGCCTTCATCGGTGAGACCTTTCAGCTGCAGAGGCGGGATTTACATTTAGAGCACAGGACTGTCCCTGCGGGCCATCTCCTCCTTGTTTTTTACTGTTCCAGCCCATAGCTGGGCCCCGGCCAATGCTCCAAGCTCTCCCTTGCCGTTAGATGGCAATGCAGATCCACAGATCCTCTCTCTTCCTCGAGCCTCTGGAAGATGATGGTGCTGCAGCTGGAATGGCTCATGGAGCCTCAAATCTTCTGTTTCTACCCATCTCACTTTTGAAGACTGAGGCCCCTGAATTTATTTCGCCTGAGAGAAATGGAGCTGGCTGCCTGGGACAAGCATTCCTCTCTCTCTCCATCCAGGCCCTCCTTTGTGGGCAGAGGTTTGGGGTTTTTTTGTTCTTCCATCAGTTAACTCATTTGTCTTTTCTTTTGCTGTTTCCACCACCATTTTGTGGTGGTTTGTGTGGTTTATCTCTCAGCTTATAGCCAACCCTCTCTGGCGAGTGAGTCATGGGCTGCCTCAGGCCAAACCCCAAGGATACAGACTTCCTCTGAGGGTCATGAATCTCCCATCTGGGAAGTTACAAAGAACTGCAGTGAGAAATAGCTACCACCACAAAATGCTTTCCTCCATATCAATTTTTCAGCTTTTCCATTGTCTGCACTTGACTGGTTCATTTAACATGTGCATTACCAGGTTTTTTTTCCTTACCTTTTCCACCAGAAAATGTCACCAACTCACATCCAACTTTTGCTCAGAAAACTTGCAGGTTCATTTGTGTTCCAAACCCAGGCAGGTTCGCACCTTCAAAACTAAATATAAATAACTTTTTTTTTTCTTCCTGGAGCCTGTTTGAAGTTCAATTCTATGCCAAACAGTCCACCAACTCCCAGTATTGCAATATTTTTGCTGGGCAGCTGGCCAGAGCAGTTGTAGGGCCTTTTTGGAATTTGATTTGGCTACTTCCAGCAGGATCTGCTTTACTTGGTGACTTCAGCTGTGTTACTGGCAGAAATCCTCATTTGTAGCAGAAAGAATGACAGTACCATCTTTTAAAAAAAAATCTATTATACTGGTGGAGCAGATGGAGAGCTCCTGACTGTGGCTTGGAACAGGGCAGGAAGATGTTGACACTTTCCCCCATGCCAGGCAAGGATGGGAGGTTGGGGCTCTGCTTGACAGTCATACCTCCCATACACATTAAAGTAAGCACCTTCCAGCTTTTCTGGATTTAAAATGTCTAAACAAAGAGGATTTTGTCTTAATCCCCAGGAGAAGTGCTCCTCTATCACAGAAAGGCTCTTTTTTCCTGGTGCACAAGAAGTTAATAGTGTTCCTAAGCCCTCTTGCAGATGTGAGCAGTGTGCTGCAGATAAGCTGTATCAGGAGAAAGCATTATCATTTGGGCTTACTTATTTTGTCCTTATCCGTTGGACTCTAAAAAGCTGTTGCATTTAATTACTCATTCCTCAAAGCATTTATTAATCATTTATTATCTCTCTGTTCATTTGCTGTAGATGTAACTTGACATATAAAGTGAGCCCAGTCATTTCATAACCAAGCACATCTCAGGAGGAGTAAAGCACTGAGTGATAGGAAGGGCCTTACTCATCTTGGCACGTGGTGGTACAGCTCTAGTTGGGGCCTCTGGCACTTCAGAAATATAAATACCAGAGCCTTAAGCTGCCCCATCACCTGAGATGTCTCAGGCACTGAATAATTAGGTGACAGCTGCATATTGGACTGAAGATTACAACCTTGTTTTATCACTGTTAAGCCTGCACAGCCATTCTCTCTATGAATGAATCTTTCCCAGCCTCCTGCTTCCCAGCACCTAGTTTGGGTGTCAGAGTTCCCTCTACACCTTTAATTAATGGAGCAGGAGAAGAGTGTTTGGGTTGAGAATGTGCCTACCAGCTGAATTGAGTCTTTTTGGGAGACAAAAAGCCCCTCTTTAGCAGCCAGTGTTGTAGAACTGCAGGTGTGAAGTCTGGTCAGCCTGACCAGGGTGGTCACCTCTCACGCTTCATCCCTTGCTCTCTCTCTGCTTCCAAACACAAAGTCTCCCCAAAGAGACATCAGAGGGAAATCCTTAGTGTTCAGCACTACTGACCACAAGTCCTGGGATCAGAGGGCTTCAGGGAACAGCAAAGGGTCTGCCTTGGCAGAACAACAGCACTGCCTGAGTGATTTCCTCAGACTTACAGGTTCTGCCAGGGGAATCAGCATCAGGTTTCTCCCAGATGTTTCAGTTTCCCTATGACTTCTACCAGAAAATAAAGAAACCTTTATTTCCTGGTAGCAAGAAACCTTTATTTCCATATTGGAACCTTTATTTCCTTATCAGAACCTTTATTTTCTTATTGAGCAGCATCCCACTTCTCCATTGCCCTTTTCAAGGAGAGCAGCACGGCAAACAGAAAAACAGCCACTGTCAAACAAGCAACCCCACCAAAAACCCACCTGCCTAAGAAATTAATGTCTTTTTTCTGTCAATATGAGAAGAAGTTATAAGGCCCAAGATCATCTCAACCATCTTGAGACATCTTAACAAAGCACCTAATTTAGGCAGGTGTTTCTCTTTTGCTCTAATCAATGGAGTAAGGAAGCTCTGAGAACAGGAGAGGAGACATTTTATAAATGCTGTTGCTTTATTTCTTCTGCCTGTAAAAAATCACAACCCACCTGGGTTTTAAATTGCTTTTCAGGCTTTCCTAATGAATGTCTCTGAATATTTGCATGTCTTTTGTTTGCCCTCAATATGGGGAAAAGCTTAAGTCAACAAGTTTTTGTTTGATTTGTAAATAATGCCAGAGTGACACTTTATTACGGATTCCCAGAACTCTGACTCCATGTCTTATCCTCCAGATATGACATGCCAGAGACAGGCTGCCAGGTGCAGGGTAAGAGACAAATCAAAATAATTTTGAGGAAAGACCATCTAGAACTTTACCCTATACCTCTGTTTAGCCCACAAACCGTCAGGAGCTGGTGAAATAATTGCTTTGGACAGATAATAAAACATCCTCAAGCAAAACTAAGGTATTTAATATACTGCTCAAGTCAATTTCCCTTATTTCTGCTGTCCTCTTGCTTTTAATAGTGGTTTAATGAAAAATCTAGAATTAATTGAAACTGGCATTAGGCATTCACGTGTTCCATGAGGATTTCATTGCTTCAATATTTCATAAGCTGGCTCCACTGCTATGCTTCTCCTTATCCTGCTTTCATAGGCTAGGATATCATCCCTTTTCATAAAATGAAGGGTCCCAGAGTGGGCAGATGGGGGTACATGAGGAAAGTTTGCAACCACATCATAGGCAAAGAAATAAAAATAATAGCTGCTTTCTTCCTGCCACCATCCCCCCTTTCTCTATAATGATTTGCATCTGAGCCTTGATGGGAAAGAGCTGTCCTAAAAATAAACAGGATCTGTCTGAAAGGTGTCTGAGGGAGGTATTTGGCAACTGTCAGCCTGTCACGTATGCTAGAAGGATGGAGCTGATGGACTCGCTGACACCAGCCAGGCTCTGCTGAAATGAGGATGCCTTATGCTCCCCTTGGCTCTCACTGGGCAAATTCTGTTGGCCAGAGCCATCAGAGCACGGTGTGTCTGGGGCCTGTTCCAGGTCTGGCTGCCGTCAATGAGAGTCTGCCCTTGGATGGCTCTGGGAACTGGATCAGACCCTTGCTTTACCCCTGAGACTCTGGCTTTACACCAGGGATGAAGTTTGGTTCCCTAATTGAATGTCACCCCAACAGAGAAGGGATCACCAGGCCCTGGGCTTGAGGGTTTCTGCAGGTCTCTGAAAATGACACCCCTCACCGAGGTACCTGGATATGGGACCAGAGCCTGACCTTTTGGCTTTTCTTGGTTATAACAGCTTTGTCCCTCAGTTTCTCCATCTCTAACAGGGGTAGTGTTGTTCTGTCTTCAAGGTTATTGGCATATTTGTAGATCCAGGCAGCCTTAAATGCTCCCAAACCATGACTGTGCTAAATGCAGTTCCTGTTTCCCACAAGGTGCTTAATGAACATGTGTTACACCATCCTGCAGTCATGAGGTAAACACAAACACGAAGGCATGACATGACTCATCTCACGCCTTTGCAGCTACTCAGTGCCAGAGCAAGGACCCAAGAATCCCAGACCCCACCAAAACAATCATACCTTTGGAGTGACCCAAGCTGAAAAGAAAATGTTGCAAGTGGAAGTTTCAGTTCTTCTAAACTGCACAGGGAAATCTCCACTGCCTGTGGTTGAGGTGTAAGTGAAGATATTGGCTGCTGTTCTTGGCAGAGACATGATGTGCTGGGGAGGGAGAAGGGAGGTGTGGAAGAAAGGTGGAAACCTCCTTGTCCCCCCATGGGAGAGTGGACACTTCTCTTACTCTCAATGGGAGCTGAGTGCTGCCTTATCTGAAAATCAGACTGTTTTGTTATCTGCTGGGCAAGAGCAGCTCCTTTTCAGTGAAGAGCAGACCCTGAACTCAACTGTCTTGCAGTGCTTTGGTCTGAAAAGACTGGTCTATATTGAGAAGAATGGACGAGGGAATTAAAGCCTGTAATACAGGCTGCAGAAAAGTTACCTACAAGATAAGAGGGTGACTTGATCTTTTTGAGAAAAAGAGCAAAAAAGGCTTCCTTATCTTCATGGTGTTTGCTCTGAGGTATCATCTTGTGACTGCCAGAGTCTGCCTTGCAGGATCAGTCAATTACAGCTTGTGGCTGACATCAACTCCTTCCTTTCAGAGGTATTTCCCAAAGTATGGCTGGTTCCTCTTGGCACTTGGAGGCCTCTGTGCCACCTGTGGTGCTGATCCCACTCATGTGCTGCACAGGATACCATCAGCCCTGCAATTAGACAGGTCTGAAAGGAAGAGGAAATCAAGACAATGAACCATCAGGAGCTGATGTGAGTCAATATCAGATATGTGAGGATATGATGAGGAGTGAATGAGTCCCACCCCTTCTGGAGGGTCCCAGATTGTCTGTGAACAGTAACAGTGCAGATCTCCTGGAGGAATCTGCACTGCAACATGAGAGTTGTTCACACAGCCAGGCTCTATCTCATCAGGGTGCTGTGGCTCTCCTCTGAGAGGAATTTGTCACTATGCAGATGTACTTTTCTTCATTAAAGTGGCCATATTAAATAGCTGTGAGGTTGCTAAATGCCTACTTTGCTAACTGATCCTCTCCCCAGCTGGCAGCTTTTTAGAGCAGAGACATGAGGTTGCTAAACCCATTCATTTCTCACATGCACCCACGTTTCTAATGTCTGTGGAGATCTGGCTTTAAAAGTCGTCTGCAAGCCATTGGAATGAAGAGCACTCCGTGAAGACATTGTAATTATTATGGGATTTAGGGGTGTGTGGAAATGATTCATGGAGATGTTTCCCAGCCAGCAGCCTCATGGAGCCAGGTGAGCTCTTCCCTGGAATGTGAAGCATGCAGCGTGGCAACTGGGAGAAACAGGTTTGGCAGGACGTTTTTAAGCTGTTTGCAGCAGCCAGCCTCTTCAGAGCCACATCCCTGCTTTGCTGATCTCCCAGCTGGATGCTCTGCTCTGCCACGCTGGCCCTGCTGAGCTGGAGAGGATGGACACGCTGCGCAGGAGCCTCTCTCGGTGGAAGAGGTACCACATCAAGGTGCACCTGGCTGATGAGGACCTGATGATGCCCCTGACAGTCAGGCCCAGGGACACGGTGATGGACCTACGGGCTCTCTTGGTACGGGAGGGCATCACTTCCTGGAAGAAGACATTTTATTACAACTCCAGGCAGCTCGAGGAGCACGAGACTCTCAAAGAAGCCAATATCCAGAATGGTTCTGTCCTCCTCCTTGTCAGCAATAAAAGGTAGGCGAGGAGCTCCTGTGCCATGGGGGTGGTGCAAAGGAAGGGGAATGCTCGGTGTGTCTCAGCCCCTTGGGACACTCTCTTGTTGGGGTTTCAGAGCAGGAACTCAAATCCTGCCATTTCCAGCAGGGTTGAGACTCCAGGCTCTTCATATCCAGACATGCTGTGCTGTGAAATAAGCACAGAGCAGCTCAGGGGAGGAAATCTGGTTGCTGCTGCCTGTCCCGTCTCTGGTCAGGTCTCGTTTTCCTGGATACGTGGCCAAGGACAAAGGGAGATACATGACAAGGAAAAGGGCAGAGGAGATTGTGTGACATGGGAGAGTGTTCTGGGAACCTCTCACTTGTCCTTTTCTGTTGTTCCTGTCTCTCCCTGCTTCTTTGTAGTACTTTCTGCAGGTATTTGGGGGTGGCACAGTCCTGTGAGCTGCCAGCTTACAGCAAAGCACCAGCAGTGCTGGACAGGGATGGCCAGGGCCTGCAGCTGCCCAAAATGTGTCTGAATCACAGCAGAAAGTACAGTGAGACTAGAGACTCCCAGGAGAGCCCGTGCATGGGAGATCAATCACAGCAAGCACTATGTTCTGGTGGGGATGAAAGCTGAGGTAATGGACCTTGGACTCACTGGCCCACAGGACAGTTTTGATTCAGTGTGGTGAATTTATGCCCACCTGCACTTGTCTTTCCTAATGCTGGGTTGTTGCTGCCAGCATGATTAATTCTGTGAAGCATTTTGGGGATACTGGGTAGAAGAGGTATGTTGTGGTGTCTAATTCATCTTTCTAAATCCTGAGCCCTCTGAGTTATGTGTCTATGCTGATCAGAGTTTCCCCTGCAGAAAACCCTGCACTAAAGACTTCAGTTCCTGATTATATCCCACATACTGGAATGGTCCTATTTTCCAGTCCAGAGGCAGCTTGAAATCTCACACAAAGAAGATTTAATAAAGCATTTCCTTTCAGAACTCAGCCAGACACAAGAGATTTCACATCACTCAGCTAACTGCAAACCCCAAGTCACCCACGGCCCCTTTCTCCAACATCTCATTTCAGTTCTCTGATTAACTTGGCTCAGCTCCTCCTTTTCACCTGGTTTTTAGTGGCAGAAGCACTTTTATTTGTTGTTGTTGCCAGTATTTATTTTTCCTAGTTTTTACAGTCTAAATTTTTGAAAGTAAAAAAGGGTTTGGAGGGTCTGAGTTGATGGAGTGCACACACTGATGTTTTTTATGGTAGATGCCTGGTTTCTGTAGTGTGCTGTGCACCTTCCCACATGCTGCAGGAGTGGGGTGTAACTGCAGCAATGCAAAACTCACAGGAGATCCTGCCCCACTGTGCTGAGTTCAGAGGGCCCAGCTGAAGTCACTGACCATTTTTGAAAATCTAGAGCCTGTTGCTCAAAGTCCCAGCTCAATTTTTTGTGAGTACCTTAAAAAGTGAGTGGGATTTCTAACTTTTTTTTTTCCTTGGATTTCCTGCAAACCTTCCTGGTTCCTAAACTAGCACATTTGGCCAATCTCCTGTTGCTTTTTCCAGGGCTGGGTGCAGTGTGGGGAGTGGAAGTCATGTCTCCTTGATTTTTTTGACATAAAGGATTATTGGCTTGTGCCAACCTCACCCACTCCCAAAGGCTTTTCTGTGACATGTAAATGGGGACACATTTCTCTAAAGGTTCCTGGGGTGACTGAACTATGCTAGGACAGTTCCTTTGGATATTTCTGAGATGTGTGGCTGGGCAGTCACTGCCCTGTGTGGGACAGTCCTGGGCTGAGGGCAGGTTGTAACTCAGCACCTTGCCAGCTCTTCAGCACAGAGAGGTTTTTAGAGGGTTTTAGATGCCTGTCTCTCATTGTCTCTCGTTGCCACTGGGACTTAGGAAATATAGAATGGGAGAAGGCTGCATTGTAAGTGAGATTACAGTACCAATTTGAGTCTTAAGATTACTCAGGCAGATCTTTAGGTATTATAAATCCATGCTGCACCAATAGTGCCTTTGGAAATACACTGGTGTGTGTCAGCTGGGCAACAGTGAATAACCATGGGGGCTATAACAAGAGTAGCCCATGCACTGTTGGGACTGTCTAGGAGCCACAGGAGCAGAGAGGAGAGTGAAAACATACTGCTGCATTTTGGCCAGCAGTGCTGAGGATTTAAGAGTTGGTTTTAGTGTTTCACCAACTCAGTGAAGTATGGACCCTCCCCATCAAAGGCAAGCATCTACTTCTTCAGTTCTCCCTGAAAATCTTAATATCTCCTGCTTACTCTTTTGCACTGAGGTACCAGCCAAAGGGAGCACTATTAATTCCAAAAGTGGAGTTGCTGTGATTGCCAAGGTCTGCAGCTCAGTGTCGTGCCTATAAATATTAATGGTCACTCTGCATGCTGTGTGTTCCTACAATGGGCTCACGGGACAGTTTGCTTTGAACCAGAGAAAACATGGAAATGACCCTATTTTTCATCCTCCCCTCTCCACTTAATGCCTTTGTAGATAATTGGCATTTAGCAAAGGCCAAGTCAGCATTTCCACTTCTTGCTGGTACTTTCTGGGGTTTGTAACTTAGTCATAAAAATTCACTTAAGGCAGCAGCTTGGCAGGAAAGGGATCAGCATACCAGCTAATGCTGAGAATTTATTTAGACCTTAATGTTTAAAAGTTCGAGCAAGCCATTTTGGAGATCAGTCAACATGACCCCTCGGCCTGGGAAAACACATGGGCTGGCCAGAACTGCGAATATCACATCCACCTAGGATGCAATTCCCCCTTGTGCAGAGCCTGTTAATCACATTACTGCTGTGCTGACTGAAACTGCAATCCTGTTGCAGTAGTGGCTGAGCAAAGAACTCGCTGAAAAACACTTTCTGCCCTAGAGAGTGACATATTACAACAACATGGTTTGCCAGTGGGTAAAACTGTCAGGTTTTGGTCTCCTGACAAAAGTGGGAACCCCCCTCTTGGGCTTGTTGGAGGGGGTTCCCCTTGGAGTTCTTTGCAAAGGATGAAAAATGAGTAGGATTCTTTGTTTATTTTTTTCTTATTTTAAGTTCAGTACGCTGTCTATACACTAGACTTAGCGTACAAGAAGCAAGGTACAAAATGGAGTTTCGATACTTAACACTAAGGTATTTTTAAAGTTATCTAGTCTAATTACTTTCTAACACACATTTTGTTTTTACTTTTCTATTAATAACTTTCATTAATCTATTTATGTAACACTCATGTCACTACTTTCTCTAACTAGTAACTTTGTTACTAGTACTACAGAAAATGGAGTAGGAGAAGAACAAGGAGATGAGAGAACACTTAAAATCTTTTATTTTGTTTCTTATTCACTCTCATATTAAAATCTTAAGAATCTAAATTCTTTATCCTGTGATAAACTACTACTACTACATACTACTACTTAGTTCACTCTTGTGTGCTCTATCTCATCTTAAAGCTTTGGTAATTTTTTCTAGGGAAGAAGGTTAAAAGCAGTGTTCTGCTGAGGGTCAGGGCTTCCCAAAACAGGCAGAGAAACATTCCCTGTGCCCTGGATTCCAACAAAAACAAGCAAAGCAGGGTTGAAATGGGAATGAACAAGCAGAGAAATGCCCCAGCTCAGAGGCCATGGGCCAGCACGTGGTGTTCAAGCCATCAGAGCCTAACAGGAGACCAGCAGTGGGTCTTGGCATGAGCAGAACAGCCACCCAGCATGGATGCAAAAGCACCCACGGGCGTGCGACAGGCTGTCCCAAACACCCAGGGCATGATCAGTGCTGGCACGGTGGCCACACCACGGCAGAACCCGTTTGGCTCGCTCTGGAGGCGGCCCCAGAGCCAGGGAGCTGCTCAGCTGGTCTGGTGGTGACGTGGGAGTTCCTGAAACTGGCACAACACTTCCCGAATTTTGTCTCAGCCAGCTGCTGGAAGCTCTTTGCTGGCTGCATGCTGTGGAGCACCAAGCAGCAAGGCCACCCATGGGGCAGTGGGCAGCAGTGCTGGATGGTGGGCACGTGGAATTAGCTGTTGTCTTGCTTTAGGGTAATTTTGGGAGAAAAAGTTCTAAAGGGGTTTCTTCTAGAAAGTGAATTCAAGTGGCCCCTCCCCCAGCTGGTTTGGGAAAAAGATTTCTTTGGAGAATAGTGGAAAAAATTGTTTATTTAGCAGGTAAAGCATTTAGTAGCACAAAAAAAAAAGAACAATATTAAACAATAAAACCTCTTGCCTTCTCCAAACGTCATGAAGTCACCTCAGGACAGATCTTCAGTGGGAGGTGGAGGAATATTGCCTTGAACTGGTGAATCCACCACTTAACCCATGAGCTGTTTCAAACAGAAGATGTCAGTGGCTGACCCTGGATGTGCCCAGTGTGCCTGTCACTGCTCCAGCTGGATCTGTGTGTGGTGAAAGCACAAGCACATTGACAGAGCCTTTGCTCTTGGTTCAGGCTCCTCTCCTGCACAGTCTCCCCTAGCAGTCACCCAGGCAAGGTCTGTGCTGATAAATCAAGCAGTGCCTGGAGTTCTTTCTGTTACAATGATGAAGTGTTGCTCTGCAATTTTTGGCTCAGTCCAGGTGCATTTCAGGAGCCAGCATGGGCCAGGGACTGCTCCTTATGGGATGCCTGGATGTGTCCACACAGGTTTGGAGAGTAAGAATTTAATAGGAAAACCTTGGCCATTCTGTGCCAGCTGTCCTCTAAATGCAGGAGAATGTCCCAGGCACATTTGATTTACTGGCACAGACTCAGCCACAGGACATGGGTCCCCTCAGCCTTGTGGGAGCTGTGGTTCATTGAGGCCAGGCTTTTCTCATCATATATGGCTTGCCTGGAGAGTGGAGTTCAGGAAGTCATTGGTGAACAGGTTAAATAAAGTGGACGCCAGCAGTGAGTTCAGCAGAAGTCTATTATCTGGAATCTATTGGTGTTGATTTTCTGGCCTGGAGCCACCTGAAAGCATCTATCTCAGGGCATTAGCTCAGTTACCATAACAACTCATCTAGGAAAAACTCCTGACAGCTCCAAGAGCAGACCAAGCTCCCACCTTGTGTACCGTAGCCACTCTTAGGTCAAAACAAGCATGTCCAGGTTCCTCCCTCTCTTGCAATCCAGCCTCAGTGTCCCCTATGAGTGCCAGGCCTTACAGAAGCTTTGACATGCTTGGGAGCCTTTTTTATTCTTCAGAGGCTGCTCAGTCCAGTTTTCCAAAGGTCCATCCACTCAGGATGGATATTTTACCTCCTGCCAGAATAACAAACCCATCCATCCTCGGGGAGCCCATTGCATTCCCTTCTTGACATTCAGTTTACAGTGTCTGATTTTTTGGAACTGTAAATGAAAACTATGACTGAGCCACTTGCACAAGGTCCAGTTTAGCTGATGCTGAACTCCTGCCTGTGTTTGACTGCGTGATGACACAAGGACCAATGACAGGCACTTGGCAGTGGCTCACTCCACACTTACATCACTGTTCTATCACCCCTGCTCACTGTCACCAAGCACAGCAGGTGATGTTGGACCTCTAGAAACAAAAAAAAAAGAGTAATGGGATCTACACAGTTTGACCCTGAAAGCTCAGACCTGAAGTAAGTTCTTTACTCTGAGTTCCAGTGTGGTTTTGTGCTGCTCTTTGCACTGACCCTCCCTCTCCTGCGGTTGCTCAGCAATTACTCCTCAGCATGGAGGGGAGACTTTTCACCCCCATCCAACTTTTACAGCCTAGCCCTGTTAAGCTGAGCCTAGCAGCAGGCTCTGAGGCATCTCACAGTAGGATAACGATCCTTTAAATAGCACTGGGAGTCTCTCTTCTCAGGGAGAACTAATTAAGTTCTTCAGTACATGCTTAGACATATGCTGACCTGGTATGGCCTTAACAGGTCTGCTTCCACCTACCAGATAAATAATACTGGCTTAGAAATATCCTCCTAGAGATGTGTTACTGAGGCAACAGCCAGGTGGGGGGCTGACTGCATCTCAGTGGCTGAAGGTAGTATTTATGTGTGTTACTCACAGGCCAAGCTCTCTGCTGGTGCACTCAGTTAAGTGATTTTTAACTTCTTAAAGCACTGGTGCAGTTACCTCTGCTGACACCTCACAGCACACAGGCCAGACAGTCACACCTGTATTTAGCTCATTTACTCATTGTTCAGCCCAAGAAGCTCATTTAACAAAAGCACAGGGTTGCATCCATAGAGAATGTGGTCCACAGGATTTGAATTCCTCCCTGTGCAGTTGCATGGGGTTGCAGTAGATGAAAATGAGCTGATATGTCCCCTGGGGGTCTGTCTTGGCTCTAGGCAAAGAATTAATGAAAGGGAAGTGCATCCTAAGGTAGCTTTCCTTCTGGTGTGATATGGCCCAGCTTCCTGGACTTCTCTGTAGTTGTGCTGATTTATATCAGGGGAGGATTTTGCCCAGTTGGGATAAATCCCCCCTCCTGTGTCATGGTGTTTTATTTGCTACAGGGTGGGCTCACAGCAAACCCTTGGCTATCAAAATCCCCTGAAATACCAAGTGAAGAAGAAAGTGCTGAAATATGAATTCTGTTCTGGGTTTTAGAGAAAACCCAACCAGTGACTGATATCAGCCTCACCAGACTGATCCTTTGCTAGAACACAGCAAAAACTTCACCCCACAGACTTTGAAATTCTCTAAGACCTGATGAAATATTTGCAGCACAGGCTGAGTTTCTTGTCATAAACTGAAAACATAATTGCAAACAGAATTCACAGGCGTCAAAGGACTCAGCCCTGCTCTTACTGGCGCACCTGGGTGGGGTGGCTGCCTGTGGGCCATGAGAACCTTAGCTGCAGTCCAAGGTGGGATAATGAGCTCTCCCAGCAAATCCCAGCCCCAAAGAGGTACCCATACACACTTGGAAGAGCTTTAGGCTCTGTTCTGGAGACCCCAGGGGATAGCACTGGGTGAATTCTAAGAGTTTTCAGAAGAGTAACTTAGAAAATAATTCTACTTTGCTAAGTTTAGGCCTTCTATAGAGGGTCTGGACCCCTATCAGAAAATGCTGATGGACCCACAACCCCAGAAAGTTGCCATTTGGTGCTAATGCCTGAGGATGAGGGTGTTGAGAGCAATTCAAGCTCTGTCTTACTGCCAACATTCTCAAAGTGCTCCTAACGCTACAGAGCGCCCTTGTTCTGAGACGAAAAATGGATTTCCAGGAGCAGGCACTAAAGAGGAAGAGCCTTGCTTATGAGAAAAAGGCTTCCAGACAGTTGTGGATTATCTGAAGGAGGGTGAAGGCATCTTCTGTGGAAGGATAAACAGGTTTGAAACCCTGCAAGTGGCTTATTCTGAGTTATATATTGTGATTCAAGAACAAAACCAGTCAGAGGATGAGGTTTGCATTCTCCACATGTCAGGGTCAGTGCCTCCTCGGTCAAATGAGCCAGCAGTGTGGCCTGGTGGCCAAGAAGGCCAACAGCTCCTGGCCTGCATCAGGAATGGTGTGGCCAGCAGGAGCAGGGAGCTAGTTCTGCCCCTGTACCTGGCACANATGCCGTTTTTGATTGCATCTCTACAGTGCTCCAAGTATTTGCCTCTTTCTTGTTCAGATAATGCCAAAGAGCACAGCCAAAGCCGTGAGAGACAGGGAGTGTGACAAGGCCTGAAGGGAAGCAGATGGAGGAGAGCTTGCCCATGGAAAGGCAGCCTGGCCATCAGTGTTGGTAAGTCCCTCCCTGCACAGCTCAAGGACTGTTCAGAAAGCAGCTCCAAGTGTTTTCAGCATGGTGCCCATGAATAATTGAGCCAAACAAAACAACAAATAGTGTTTCCTCATCAGCACGCCATGTGGTCCCAGCTGCCAACGGAGGAGTTTGGTGAGACTGACTCAGCTCCTGAGAGCAGTGAGTCAGTGAAACACCCAGGAAAGGGGATTTCTGCCTGGGCCAAGGAGAGAAGGAGCTGAAGTGGACTTTGCTTAGGGCCCTAGATGGGGACATGGGACATCTGAGCCTCCTTCTGACTCGTTCTCAGGATTCCACAGTAAGTTGCTGGTCTTGGCTTTTATTTTCCTGCATGTAAGTGTGAGATAATTATTTTTGCCTTTCACCCTGTCCATCCAGCTGTAAATGACTCAGGTTAGGGGCTGTAGAACACTTTCTGTACAGTGGAGCCCCATTTCCAGGTTACAGGCTCTGTACAGCAAACAGTGAGAAGTGCACTGGAGACATTCCTGGGGCTTGGCAGCCTCTGAATGTCCAAAGGACAGGGACTGGTTGGTCTCTGGTACAGCAACCACCTCACCTGATCTCAGGGACCTAGAGCTACACCAAAACTGCCTCATTTTGGAGCCAGGGTTTAATATGCCAATGAGCCTCCTTGTGTTATTCTTCTATCTGCAGCTGGTCCCCCACATTGCCCTGCTCCAGTAAATTCTGAACCAGCTGACCTGACTCAACCCAATTTGATGGAAAGAGAGAGGTCTCACAGACTCAGGATTCCTGCAATTTTCATGAACAAACAGCAGCTGGATAGAAGAGAGACATTTAAGTTAATATTCTAAAGGAAAGGTAATTACACCTCTTGCTCCCTGCCTATTTTGGGATGCAGCAGCCAGGTGAGCAGCTGGCATTTATATATGACTGGGAAATCAGTTCCTGCCCAGCTTCAGACCAGCCCCTGCATTTGCTACCCCTTCCCTGCAAAGCAAGAAGCTCCTGGAACAGCCAAGGGTTTTGCTGGGAAGCTCTGGAGGGCATCAGGTGCCCTGAGGATATTGCAGCAAGCTGGGAGCACCAAGAAAGGAAGGAATAAAAAGCAGTTGCAATACAAATCAGAGGAAGAACGAGTTTCACCAGTTCCTTACTCACAGAACAACGTGATTTTTAGGTTCAAACTTATTTTCAGGAAAAAAAAAAAAGGATGTTTCACTAATCTCTACAGTACTTTACCCAGAAAATTCCAATTACTGGCAGCTCTTACCAAACACCCCAAATCTGCATTTTCTGGGTTTTTTTGGCCATGAGAGAACATTTGATTATTTTTTTCCAATTTTTTACAAAATGCTATGGAAAATAGAATTTTTCGTTTTCTTTTTCCAGAAGAACAAAAATATTCCCCCAAGAACATACTTAGACTTTGCACAGAAAGAGATTCTAAGACTAAAACATGAACATAGTCACAGCTGAACATCTTTCAAGCAACCGGGGTGGGCAAAGAGTGGGATGGGAAGAAGGAATTTGAGTTTTCCAAGGTCAACCAATGAGGCAGGCACTGGTGGAGAGCTGGTGCTGTTGGGTCAGCAGTTCTGTGTGTCTGTCTATCCTGAAATAATGAATTTCTTGGAGCAGAGCCAGTACTTTCCTGAGTGCTTGGAAAGTGCATCACACAGCCCTGGGTGTAGTCATAAATAATAATTAAAATTATAATAATAATATTAAAGTGGATGTGTGCCACTGAGCAAGAAAGTCCTAAATCTATGCCCCTCATCTAGTAAAAGGTACAGTTTGCTTCACAAAGCCTGGGAGACAGGATTTGCTTCCCTGGACTTGATAATCACAGTCTTTTGCTCTGCAAAAGGCATACTGACCTGAGCTGGATTAGGTCCAGGATCTACTCTAACACCTCCTGCCTGTAGCTGGCAGCTCTGGTCAGCTCTGGAAGGCTTTTTGCAGCTCAGGGGGATATCTGTAAAGACTAAATTAACTGTGCTGGTGTGGGGAGCTGCCTGGACTAATGTTTTTTTCAGAGATAGGCTTTGATTGGCACTTCAAATCTGCCTGACAATCTTTTATTCTGAGCGCAGTTGCTGCCTTTCTTCAGAGCAGGAAGAGCTGGTTTGGTTGCTGTCCTTCAAATGATGCATCTCATCATATGGGAAAAAGTAGGAAAAACCCCTCAAACCACCTAGAAAGAGCCACAGGACCAGCATAAAAAGAGGTAAAACTAACTGGGTCTATTTGAGGTATTTCAGTTTTTTTCCTCTGTGCCACAACCCGATGCAAGACACTTGAGAACAGGGGCTGTGCTCTGAGGAACAAGAACTGACTGTTTTTTTTTCTTTCTTTGCCTGTTTATTGTTTTGTTTTTTTCCTGCAAGAGATTTGTTTACTGCTTTGCTAATAGAACTGAGCAACTCTTTAGTGATGAGAGAATCACAGAAAACCCTGAGTTGGGAGAGACCCACAGGGATCATGGGTCCAGCCCCTGTCCCTGCACAGACACCCCAAAAATCCCACCCTGGGCACCCCTGAGAGCTCCTGGAGCTCTGGCAGCCTTGGGGACCATTCCCTGGGGAGCCTGGCAGTGCCCAGCACCCTCTGGGGGAAGAACTTTCCCCAGTCTAAACCCCCTGACACAGCTCCAGCTGTTCCCTGACATTTCCAGTCCCAGTGCTGGGAAGACAGAGGGATAACCTCTTCTACTCACTTGTTTTACACTGCCTCTTCTCCTTGTCTTCCCCATGCTGCCTCTTACTCCTAGCTGCAGGTATCCTTAATGCTTGCTGAGTGGTGGGATCACACAGAATAGGTGGAAGCCACTTTTTATTGTGTAATTTAGACATTGGGGGTTTACCTGAGTCTGGCCAAGAAGGTTGGATCACCAAATAGGCAGAGGGGTGCTTCAAATCCTCTTCTGGACACACCTAGGAGAAAAATAAGTATTTTATTTGAGTTTTCCTGTCTCTCCTTGATTTTCTAGGTCCTTCAAAACCAGCCAGGCTCTTTGGAGTTTTGCCTTTCTGCAAAAGGCATACTGACCTGAGCTGGATTAGGTCCAGGATCTACTCTAACACCTCCTGCCTGTAGCTGGCAGCTCTGGTCAGCTCTGGAAGGCTTTTTGCAGCTCAGGGGGATATCTGTAAAGACTAAATTAACTGTGCTGGTGTGGGGAGTTGCCTGGATACCAGAAAAGATGCTGATAGTAAGAACTACTGTGAAATGGATGTTTTCCTTGTTGTCTGTGAACACAGGTGTGGACAAGACCAAGGAGCAGCACTGGAAGCTGTGTTAGGTCCTGAGTGGATTGCAAGATGGAGAAGTTTGGAGCTTCACAGTGGATGGGACTGCTGCTTGTTGGGACTGTTTACCTTTGGGATCCTGCTTCTGATGGAGCATCACAGACAGGATTATCCAAAGCACTGCTGTTTTACCTCCACCTTGGAGCTGCAGCCAGGCCTTTCCTGCAGCTCCTTCTCTTGAGCTTCATGAGCAGAAGACAAGCCCAGGCAGGTCATCTCCACCAGTGGCTGTGCTCTAGTTAGGCAGCTCAGGCTGGGGCACGTTTCAGTGGCTCCTCTGAGCTTCTCCTGTACCTGAGACATCACATGTTTCAGTTTACAGGGCCACCAACCTGGCAGCTTTCCTCACTAAATTCACTTTTTAAAGTTACATCAGTGTTGTATCCAGAGGGAATGGAGGAACAGATGCAGCTTGTGAAGTCTGGCTTTAATTCGCCTGCCTCACTGAATTTCCTGCCCTGCCTGCTAATCAGTGAGTCTGCACTCTGGGAGTACCATGGTTTTTCCACATCCAGGAGAATTCAACACAGTGGCTGCATTCCTGGGGTCTCAAGCAGGCTGTCACTCTCTTTTGAGGCTGCCCCATTATGGATTTCCCTCCCCCAGAAGCACTTGCAGACATTCTCCAGCTGCCTCTTGTTTCCTTGCAGGGCCTGCTGGCACAGGGCAGCTCTGTCACATTGTCCCCTGTCAGCCTGGGTGGCACTCCCTCCTGGGAGTGCTCTCCTTCAAGGGTTTCATCCCCAGGCCTTGCTGTTCAGGGCCACATGCCTCTCCCTGGGGCTGTGCCCAGGGCAGCTCTGCTGTGCTGTGTCAGACACTGCTGGGGCCATTTCACAGAATCACTGAATCACAGAATTCACAGAATCACTGAATCACAGAATTCACAGAATCACAGAATTTACAGAGTTCACAGAATTCACACAATCACAGAATTCACAGAATCGCAGAATCCCTGGGTTGGAAGAGACCTTTAAGATCATCCAGTCCAGCCCAGCCCCAACACCTCACCCAAACCCTGGCACCCAGTGCCACATCCAGGCTTTGGTTAAACACACCCAGGGATGGTGACTCCAGCACCTCCCCGGGCAGAACATTCCAGAACTTTAGCACTCTTTCTGTGAAAAACCTTTTCCTAACATCCAACCTGTATTTCCCTTGGTGCAGCTCGAGGCTGTGTCCTCTCAAGCTGCATCAAGGGAAGTACAGGTTGGATATTAGGGCCTCATCACCTCCCAGGGCTCCCAGTGGGACCAGCAGAGCCTGGCAGGGGCTCCTGTGTCCCTCACAGGGAATGTGTCACTTCCAGGTGTCCTTCTGCAAGGACATCTCAGCTCAGTGGTGCTGTCAGGCACTGCCTCAGACATTCCGGGCTGTCAGGAAGCACCAGTGAAAGGGTTTCTGGCACTTCTGCTTTGTTTAAGCAGAATTCCTCTGTACTGGGCTTTTTTGGGGGCTCCTGTTAATTCCAGGCAGTGCTGCTCTGTTGTTTAATCAGCCAGAGCTCTGGGAGACAGCAAGGTTGCCTTTGCCTGGTAGTACCTATTTTGTGACACCACATATTATAATCTGTACCAGATTGCTCTTTGCCTGCTAAAATGGACAATTAGGATCCAGTTGTAATGCAAATCACACAGTGGAATAAAAGCTGTGGGGAACAAAATCCCCAAGAAATAGTTATGTCAGCCTTTGTTATGGCCTGATGGCTTCAGCTCTGCTCCTGCTCTGTGAAGGATCAGGAGGAGAGAATCTGTTGTGCCTTTGTGTTTTATAGGCACATAAAGCTCGATGTAAGGCTGCCTTTAGGCACTGGTGGCCCTGACAGTGTGAGTGTGTGCGCAAACCTCACAGCCAGATTCCACCCACACTGGAAATTCGATGATTGCCTTGTTTTTTCAAGGCTCTGTTTTACATACTACAGGCCAAACCCGTGAGGTAATTGCCAGTCTCTGCACAGGGGCTGAGATGGTGTGATGAGAGAGAAGCATAGAGATGCTGAAATTTCAATCTGCCACATAATGTGCTCCTAATCCTGATGGCTTTGTAATTGTGATGCTGTGGCTGGTGTCATTGCAGTTGTTCTTGTCACTGTTTTTCCGTGTTTGGTGCTAAATATTGTAAACGAAGGGAAATATTTATATTTGTAAAGGAATCTAAATTTACTGTGGAATTAAAAAAACACAGGAGCATGAAAAGTCAAATGGAAGAGGTATGTTTTCATTTCAAATGGCAAGTCATAGCAACGTAAAGAGATATTTTGTTGATACAGCTGCTTTTAGTGCTTTGTATTTCCCCGGGCCGTGGGTAACAAAGAATGAAGCTGAATGTTTTCTCATCCTTGAGAACTGAGGTGGAATATCCATGTTCATAAAGTGTTAGAGCTGGCAGTCAGTGTTGTAAGGGTTACCTGAGCTTGTGCACTACCTGTGAGACCCAAAGTGACAACAATGCCTGTCCAAATCTCATGGGAACTGTGGCTTCCAGAGGCCAGCAAGGAACAAGTGTGAGGTGTGGTGAAGCCAGATGGATGAGCTGAGTTCAAAGTCCTCCTAGAAGCTATGGCAACATAACTTGTATATCTACTCAGAAAAGCCTTTGCAACTGCCATAAATGACTTTAAATGGCCTTATTTTCCTGCTAGCAGTGAAATAAGCAGCTTCAATGGGGAGGAGTAAATCCACTTGATTACACATGTTGCTGGGAATAACACTCTTATTGGTTATTACTAATAACCCAATCTATTACTGGTAGTGTGGCTGCTGAAACAGGCAGGCTTATCTGCCAGGGAATAACTGTACTGCTCCTAAATTTCCAATTACAATGGAACAAGGGGAGTCAGAAGGGCCTCAAGGGAGGAAAGTCAGCAGGAAGCAAAGTCAACATGGAGCACTTTGGTTATAAATAATGTGTGTGACAAATGAAAATTGTCTTTGGAGGAGGATTTCTGCCAGGCAAGGCTGAGCTCTTTCCATCCTGATGCTTTTCTAAGGCCATCCATGGTGTTTGTATGTCAGGTGATGAGGTGATGGAGGTGTTGGGCTATTGGCTGATCTTCTGGAGGAAAGAGGGGCCTCTAGACCTTGGATGTGCAAAGCAGCTCAAGCTCAGGGCTTCAGTCCAGGATTTAGATGAAATTCCTCCATTGAAATCAATGGCAGAGCACCTGATCACCACAGCAGGGGTGTTCTCACACAGCAACGCCCTGGGAAATTCTCTCTTGGAATAGATCAGATTCTGCTCTTATTTATGCAATTATAAATTCAATGTGGCTCCATTTGAAACAACTGTTTTCATCCCATGCAAATAAGATCAAGATCTGGCCCAGGCTGCTTTTGTGCACAATGGAAACTGAGTGAATTATGGAAAACAGGAAACAAATCTAATGTAAATCTGCATGGAAATATCATGCTCTCTGTTACATCAGAATAAATTGGAAGGGAGTCTGTTGATTCTAGTGGAATTCATCTGGATTTACACCAGACTGTGGCTCAGCATTTGTCAGTTGGCTGCACACCGACATCAAAAGTCAAACCATGCCACCTCATCTGAATAGCTTTGAACATTTTCTCCCTTTTCCTTTATATTTAAGCAGTTGCCTCTGTATCCTGATGGCTGATTAGCCTTTTCAAACAAATAAACCCCTGCAAACAGGCATCAACAAATCAGCCTTGCTCTCACTAGCATTTGCAGAATCTAAATGATGAATATGAAGTACTGAGCTTGGCTTTAGAGTCACTTAAACTTGCTCCTGCTCCTCTGTGTTCACACTTTAGAGCAGCAGGACTCAGCTCATGGGGGAGCAGATGTTGACAAAACCATTCTGATCTCCCCAAAGGAGGGGAATCCCAAAGGCAAATTCATTGACCTCTCACCAGCACTGGGAAGGGCCAGCAGTTCCCTAGGATGAACAGGATTTACCCTTCAGTAGATCAGCAAAATATTGTCATTCTTTCACTCTTTCTGTCCTCAGGCAGATGGTCAGAATGGAGCCAAAACCCTCCCTAATGGATCTAATAGGGAACCTAATGAATTTATTAGGGAATTGTGTCACAGTCTGTCTCCCCAGGCAAGGGGAACATGGGAACCTGTAGGTACTTTCCATGGGAAAGCAAGAGGGTTAATTAATGCCTAGGCAACAAATTTGACTCCCTGAGTGAAAGTCACTGGAAAAACACAATATCTGAGCAAGAGCATAAACACATCAGCCCTTCCCTTGATCCTTGTATACCCCAGCTTCTTACTTAATTCAGTTTTTAATCTGTGCTCATGCTTCTCTTCAGATAATTAGTAAAATGCATCTTAATTAAAACAAGAGGAGGAGGAGGAGACAAACAAACAAACGAAAGCCCTAAATCAATGGGATTGAGGGAGGGGCAAAGCCAGTATTCAAATACAAATCTTGAGGCAAACATGATAATAACAGTTATGGAGAGTGTATCAAAGGTAAAGAGTTTTCTGAAAGCTGGGTAACTGTTTACCTGTACACCTTTCTGAAAAAAGGGACTGGCTGGAGCCTGATGTCTGAGTACCACAGAGCCTGACCTGGAGTCAGTCTCATGGGGAGAAGAGCTGGGGGAGGAGCTGTGTGGGCAGCAATCTTTGTTTCTCTGTTTCTCTGTCACTGATTTTCTGGGTGATCCCCAGGAAATTACCTGGGCAAGACTGTCACAAGTGGGCCCCGCAGATATCCTAGGAACCAGCTAAAGTCAATTTTCCAGTCTCTTTGGAGAGTCTCAGCTGCATCACTGCTCTTTACTCACTGCCTGTAAATGATCCAAGTGCACACGAGAATAAAGCTGATATTGAGGTGGATGTCATGGGGCCACCAAATAGAGTCAAGAGAGAATCACAACTGCACAGACATTTTCTGCTCCAGCAATACAAGAGGATGGGGGGCAGTTTTTTTTGCATTTATAGGAGTAAAACTCTTTAGGCAAGGACCTTAAAAGTGGGAATAATTATAATTTACTGTTCACACCACGCAGTGGGGAATCAGGCCCAAGCTTGTAGCTACAAGCTTTAGCTATAAATGCTGTGGACTGTGCTGTGCAGAGATTTACTGAATCACATTGATTTCAGAACTGCTTTCCCCAGGGAATGGCACTGTTTTATTCCAGTATGGTTGTGAGACCCTACACTTGATTCTGATCTTATGTTCTGAAAAATCGAGTGGTTTTTGGTGGGTACATGCCTGACTTACTTGCATATGCATATAACGTGCCTTCAAGACCTGATACCACTTTGATAAGATTCTTATTTAAGTTATTCTTCTAATTAAACCCTATTATGTTGGGAAGAATTCTGTTCATTTCCTCACAGAGACTCTGTGCACACTGAGCTGGGTCTTAGGGCAGGAATCAGCTTTGCCCACGATGGCAATAGAACAGGTTAGCCAGTAAACCCAGAGTAAATTTGCAAACTCCATTTGTTAAAAAGAAATGCATTAATGGATTCTGTGACTGATCTCCTGAAATGTCATTTGAATAGTTTTGACTGTGAGTTTGTTTCATTCCTGGGAAATTTCATGGTACAAGAAGACTTTTATTTTCCCTTCTTCATGTGCCAAGAATCTCTTTGAAAGTTGTTTGTAATACAGACTGAGGTTTGGGCCAGATCTTTAGCTCACATAAGCAGGTGCATCTCTATTGACTTCTGTAAAAAGATTCTGATATACCTGAGCTGGGGATCAAGCACAAGAAAATGAAAGAAAGAAACTTCCAGTAATGAAGCTTTTTGACCAGGGGAATAGTTACTGCTGGAAACATATTATTTCCAGATAATAATTTAAAAAAAAATTTAAAAATTGATTTTTCTAAAATTACCAGCTTATTCTTTGGGATGTGAATGCCTAGAACAAGTCTTCCTGACCCAGTGCTGTTCTTCCATTAATCCCTTTTTATGCTGTTAATTTGAGGCCTTTCCCACTGTTTTCCTGCTCTGCCTCCCAGGGCGTGTGCAGGAAATGCTGGGTGGTTCGAATTAAAATATTCCACTGTGAAAAAAGTAAAAAAACCCATTTAAATAGAAAGTCTTTGCTGATAGCAAATTGGAGAATGTGGTGCTATGGAAGAGTCTGGATTATTTTAGATGAATATCAAATGCTGGGAGGATTCCCTGAAAAGATTAATTGTGATAATGCCAAAAGCAGCACTGAGAGATGAGGCAGGAAGGGTGAGGTGTAGGGCCAGGCCATGGAACAGCTGCAGGTGCTGTTGTTGTTTGCACGAGGTGTTTACAGTTGTCCTGGTTCTTTCCCCTCATGCATAAAGACTCTGACTCCAGGTATCAGAAGGTTTAAGATAGTTTATTTATGATGGCTCCATGTTCAGCCTGGTGCAATCTTAGTACGTTTGCTTTCTTCCATCAGTGCCTTAGTACAAGAATGTCCTGCTGCCTGCAAGAATGCTCTGTGTCTTGCCAGAATGCTTCTGCATCCAGAATGCCAAGGTAAGACCAGCTTTCCTCATTGGTTGGATGGAGAAAAACTATCTCTCTATGGTTTGGAACAGAGCAGAGAAACACCAGCTGTGTCCCTGAGAACAGGATATGGCCCAGAGATATTTTCCCAAATCTCTCTTGTTTCCCTTGGGAATGAAACCTAGCAGGCTTGCTGCTAGGAGATCCATAAAACCCAAACTCATAATTACCACAGGTGCTTGAGGAAGGAACACGAGACCAGGAGATGCTAGGAAGTGCCCTTTCCTATTCCAGCTTCTGGAAGCTCATGCTCTTCCCAGCACTTCTTCTTCCTGTTGCTCTTAACTGAATTATTGTTCTATTTTCTGTCACTTTGAACAAGGGGAAAGGAGAGGAAGCTGGTCTACAAAGCAATTTCCAATGTGCTTCCCTGTCTGTCTGCTCCCTACAAATAGTTGTTTTTTCTTAGGGATAAAGGCAGAAGATAATTCCTTTAAGTGGCAATTAAGCTCCAGGTGGCTGTAGAAAGGCTGCAGCTTTCTCCAGCTTTCTCCAGCTCCTGCAAAGACACAGCTTGAGTCCCAGGTTTCCCTACTTCCCTAAACCAGGAGATTTTTTTCCTGGCTTTGTTTTGTGTTTGGAGGTGATTATACTTCTTCAGGGCAGCCCAAAGTGATTGGAGCAGCAGGGAAAATGACAAGCTGAGGATGCTCCATAAACTGGCTGGGCCCTTTTTCCAAAATGAACTAATTTCAGGGAGTAGGGAACAGTTTCATCTCAATCCTGATTTGAACTCCTCATGTTTCACCTGCAAAACCTCTGTTTTCCAAGCAGTGAACCCAGTCCAATTTCCCTTTACCCCTGCTGTGCTGGCAAGCCTTAGGAAAAGCCTTCTGATCGTGTTGGATGGAATACTGAGGGCTGGTGGAGCAATTCTTGTGTTCCAAGGCTCCAAGTGAGTCTCATCTGCAGACTTGTGTGATGGCTTGGGCTCATTAGCTAATGAGGCTAATGAGAACACCTGTATGAGCCATCTGATAGGAAGGGGCTGTGTCTAGCCGTGGTGATTGCTCAAGATGACACAGCAAGGCACTGGCAGAGCTGGCAGCCAGCAGAGCACAGCAGGGCACAGCTCCATCTCCAGGTCTGGATCCATCTCTTCCCCCTTTGGAGCAGGTGGATGTACATGGATATGGGCACAGGTGTGAGCTGGAGGAGATGGGTCATGTTCAGCCTGGTGCTGGCCTTGTGCAGGGGGCTGGGAACGTTCTCCACTCTCAGTGAGGCTTGAGAACCTTGAGAGGTTCAGAGCCAGCCCACAGCTCCACCTGCAAAGAAATGGGAGCCACTGACTCTGAGAATCTGGCTTTCTCAGACAGGCTTACTATCAATGACATCTAGCCGCTGGATGTTACCATTTCTACCTGGTTTTAATGATTTATCACCCCTGAATTATGCACCATGGGTGACAGTAATGTTCTCTGATGTGGACAGGTGGATGGAATTACATCTCTCTCTGTTTGGTGTGCTAACAGAATCAGAATTAATATTTTGTCTTGTCTGGCTTATCTTAGCCAGCAGTAGCTATTATTTCACCTACTCTGCTTCTCTTCCCCCTCTGTCACAACTGAACTAATTTGGATTGGAGCTATACTTGAAGCAGGACTCACCTCAAATCAGATTTCCAATTCCTTGACTGCAGTCTGATCCCAACACTCTCAATCTCCACTGAGTCCAGGCAAAGTCAGTCATGTAATTGGCTGGATCAAGCAGGGAGAACACATTTTGTCTGTGACTGCAGACACTTGCAGGCAAACACATTTGACTTTGACATGTTAGTCAGCATGGGGAAGAGTGAGTGAGAAGCTGCTCCACACCAGCCAGCACAACACAGGGTCCTGTGCCCCATGGCAGGGACCTGCAATCCCTCGTGGGATCTTGGAGACATCCCTGGAAGTGTGTCAGTGCACACGCAGAGGATCCATAGGGCTTGGACCATGAGCCTGTGAGGAACCACTGAGGGAGCTGGGGGTGCTCAGCCTGGAGAAAAGGAGACTCAGGGGTGACCTCAGCACTCTCTGCAACCCCTGAAAGGTGCCTGTGCTCAGCTGGGGCTGGGAACTGACATAACCAGGGGACACAGCCTCGAGCTGCTCCAAGGGAAATACAGGTTGGATATTAGGAAAAGGTTTTTCACAGAAAGAGTGATAAAGTTCTGGAATGTTCTGCCCAGGGAGGTGCTAGAGTCACCATCCCTGGGTGTGTTTAACCAAAGCCTGGATGTGGCACTGGGTGCCAGGGTTTGGGTGAGGTGTTGGGGCTGGGTTGGACTCGATGATCTTGAAGGTCTCTTCCAACCCTGTGATTCTGTGATTTCTGTGAATTCTGTGATTTCTGTGAATCTGTGCAGTCCTGCTGCATGGCTCAGAGTGTTTCTGGGCATACCTGTGGGTTAAAGCAAAGAGCATTTGATTACTCACAATGTGCTTTTCCTCTGCCCTTTCTTTTTCTGTGCTGTTCCCACTAGTGCTGAATTACAGTCACCATGACTGGTTCATGCCTCCCAGTGTGGGATTCTAGGTTGTGTTAGACTCCATACAAATTGCATTGTTTGCCTTCTTTATTTCACTTTCTCCTCCCTGCTCATGGTTGTTTGTTTTCTCTTCATGTGTGGCATAAATAGGCCATTTGAAGAGAAACTACCCAATCCAAATGAAAGGGAATGTTGCTTTTGGAAGATCCAACTGAAACCTGAGCAGAACTGATAGTAAATTATGAATTAGCTGGAGATTTTTATCACTTCTTTTTTTTGTCCTTACTTTTTCTTCTTTTTTTCCCCCCTCCCTGTGTATTTTCTTAACCCTAATTAAAATGTGCTGGGCACAAAACTGTAATGAAGAGCTGGACTCATTACTTTTGTTTATGGCAAAATCCAAGTGGAACAGAACTCTAAATGGACTCTGGTTGAGTCCCATCTCCCTCCATAAAGAGTGTAATAAATATCAGCCACATTGATTTTCCTTCTTCTGAACCCTTCCTATTTGTTCTGGTCTAAGTGCACTATGTTCTCCTCTGAGGTACTTTTGCTCTAACTGTTCTATTATCTGTTGTTGTTGTTAATCTGTGTTGAGTGTGTAATTGAGATCCTAAGAGGGAGGTTAAGAGAAACCCCCTCAGGAAGACATCTGACCTACATGAAGAAAGAGAAAAAACAAAATAAATAACCCAAGCCATTGAGGCCAACTGCTCCATTTACCTGCTTGAGCCATTTCCTTCAGCAAGGACTTTCACCCACTCCAGGCTCAGTTCTCTTTCTGTAATTAGTTCTGTGTATGTGTTTTTACTTCAACTTGATTTTTGCATTGATTTCTTTGCCCTCGCGGGGGACATTTACCTGTTCCTTACATCTGATTTTCCCACTACCTGCAGTTATCTGCTGAACTGGTGTTATATGCCCAGGTAGGATGTGGCCCCTTTTCTCATCCCTTTTTCCTGCTGGGATTTAACCTGGCCACAGTGACACAGGTGCGTGTTGGGGGTGATGTGGAAGATGTCTCAAAGCACAAACGACAGCTGTTTAATTCCCCTCGGGTTTCCCAGGGAGTAAGGCATGAAAGCTTCCTGAGAGACTGGGAAACCACGTTCCCCCAACCTCAGAGATTGCTTTCCATCCTCCTCCAGCCTCCTGATCTGGGCAGTCTCTGTCCTAAGCAGCTGACTTCCTGTCCCCCTTGTTTGGCCACTGCCTCCAGGAGGTATTGCAAATACATGGAATCCATTATTGCCTGCTTGCTGTACCAGTTCCCAAATCTCAGCCAGATAAAGAGTTCTTAGTGTTTTCTTAATGTCTCTTTGTAGTTTATTAAAGGCCTAGGAGGCATGAGGGGAAAATGAGAATGTGACTCAGAACTCCCTGTTCTCAGCCACGTGCTTCCTTCACAATCTCATTTGTAACCAGACTATTAAAAGTGAATTATCTGAGCCAAGTGGCAACACTGAAATGGAAGGGCTGGGGGGAGGGAAGCAGCACTTCCCTCTGGTGCCTCTAGATGTGAGCAGCTTAGTTCAGCTACTCTCCTCTGCCCTTTCTGCCCATATTGGATTTTTGCTGTTATTACAGGAGGATAGCTGGCACTGACAGTTGCAGACATGGCTGGCTTGTTTTTCCCTGCAGACCTGATGAAGAAGTGTCCCTCTTGGCATTTCCATGTGCCTGACACGGAGCTGGGCAGGGGAGAGCCAAGTGTCTGTGTGGTGCCAGCTCTGCTGTCCCTGGAGAGCCCTAACTGAGAGGCCCCGAGCTGACAGCTCCACTCGCCATCACATCTCCACGGCATTGCCATTGATGCCTCAGCTTTTAGATTTTCTATTTTTCAGGTTCTGTGCTGCTTTAGTGTGTGGGTCTGGGCTTCATATTAGGGGATGGTGAGCTCTCTGCACAGAGCAGGGAGACAAAACAATTCCTTCTCCAGCTGGGGACCAAGGACAAATGATCCAAACCTCAGGCCCAAGAGCACAAACAACATGGACTGTAAAATGGGACCCCCCCCGAAAAGCTGGCTGAGTAACGTTAATCACACCAATACAGCTCCATAACGTTCTCCTCTTTATTGCATGAAGTGGTTGCTTATATACATTTTAGTATTGTTTACATTTTCTAGCATCCCCTTATTGGTGTACAGCATAGAAAGAATGTAATTAAACATTGCTTACTTTAGCCACTTAAGGTGGCTCAAGTGTTAGGACCTATATCTGTATCTGTTTCTGTTACTGAATATATATATTCTGTATATCTGTATCTGTTACTACACAAGTGAATTGCCCTCTCCCTTCGCATGCCTTAAAACAATTTCAAACGAGGCCATAGGCTTTGGCCTTGACTCAGGCCTCAGGCCTTGGTTCAGGCCCCAGGCCTTGACTCAGGCCTCACTCAGGCCCAGGTTGTTCTACTGGTTCAGAGGCAGGGCATGTGCCTGCTCTCTGAGAAATTCTGCTACAGGACTGAAGAGAGAAAAACAAGAAGTATGGGACTTGATAACCTAAAGCCGGAATTGGACAATTAACTCCAATCTGCAAATGGAGCAGAACTGATAGAAGTGCCAGGGCCCGTGCCCGGTGTCCATTTTGGGACCATTTTGGTTCATCTTGGGTGCAGCCCTGGCTGGGCTCTTGTGCTGCCCAAGGTGGATCCCTGGAGGAAATCCTTTTCATAAATCCCTGCTTTATTCTTTAGCTCTGTCTAGTCTCTGTTCTAGGGCAGCCTTCACAAGGCATCACCATCATGCCTACTTCCAGGGATGTCTGATCAACTGGAGAATATTGGGATGAGGGATTATCAGGAGTCAAGTGGTTCTGCTGAGCCAAACCTCCCACTCCATTCACGATGAGGAATCTCTGTTTTCTCTGGGAAATCCAAATGGAGCAGGGTGGGGAGGTGGCAGCTGCTGTGTCTAGGCCTGTGTGAAGCAGCTGGGGCTCCTCCAGATCCTGGCTTGTCTCTCAGTGAAGGTCAGCTACTGTTTCTAGTGAAGCAATTTCCTATTTCTCAGCAGGGGCTGGATCAAGCCTTTAAGGAATTAGATTCTCTTTCAGTTCATAGCTCAAGGTCTCAAAAATTCCCTTTCGATCTCTCCCGTTCTGTTCAGGAATTGCTCTGAGTGTATCTATTGACTTTCCATGGAAAGTGGATGTGGCCAAGTAAAAAACCTTGCTGCTGAAGATTTTACAGGAGTAATATTGACCTTCCCATAGATACTGAAGAGAACAGAAAGTCCTGATTCTCTGTAAAACTAAACTAAAATTGTATTTGATGAGTTCCATAAAATGCTTATAGATTTTTATTTTTTTCCTACTTGGGCTGAAACATCTTTTTTTTCCCTCACAAAGGCCAGACGCAGAATATTTATAGAGAAGGGGGGAAACCTTTTTCTTTGAAAAATATTTGTACTGGTAAATCACTGCAAATTGGTAAACTCCCAGATGAATCAAAATAAATAATAGCAGAACTTTGGCTGCATTTGCAAAAAGCCAGTTAAAACAAACAAACAAACCAAAGAACACCACCCTGATTTATGGGCTTCAGGCATAACTGGGATCTAAGTCAGGCTTACTGAATATTTACAGATTTCATATAGTTTCCAATGGAAGCAGTACCTTGGCAATCTTTTGGGGAGTAAATCCAGGTCACAGCCACTTCCAAACCCAGCTCAACTCCTGTTTTTATTGGCAAGACTCTGATTGCTGCAGAGTGCCCTGCTGTGGCCACAGGCTCACAGATCCTCCCAGAGATGTCACAGATTTTCCAGTAGTGACATCAGTTCCTTCCTGGGGTGAAAAGCTGAGTTTCTGCACACTAGGAGAAAACAACTAGTTCAGGGTTAGATTGGAGTTAGAGGGGTGTGAGCTGCCAGGGGTTATTCACTTGCCAAACTTCACCTGCTGCTGGGCTGGGCGGAGAAAGAGCTGTCCTGTTCCTGGTGCCCAGAGGGATCCCATGGCCTCATGCACTTTTAAAAAGGTGCAGGAAAATGGTAATTCTTCTTAGGAGCAGCTCAGATCTCCTGTTCTTGCCGCTCCTGTGGCTCATATTCTGACAGGAGCTCATCAGCAGTGCTTGCTCCAAACCCTTGATCAGAGCTCTTCCTTCTCTAGCACAGGAGCATCCACAGCAACCACAGAACAGCTTAAAACAACAGCCAGCTCTTTTTTTGCTTTTTGGCTCTCATCTTCATATTTTCCAGGTTTTGTCCCATGGACAGAGTACAGAAATATTCCTCTCATTTTTAAAGAAAACTGAGATAACCTGTGTGCAGGGGACAGAGCACTGCTAAACGTTTCCAGAGAATTTAAAGAGCTTCCACCCAAAATACTGTAGCCACAGCAACCTGTTGTCTGACATAGGCTAAACCAGCTGATTATTATTACAATGTACTTAAATAACCATTAATTAAAAATGTATAAGCTCTTTCTGTGTGTAAGCTTCACAAAGCACATGATCTCTGCTTTCCTCTGAAACCTCCTTCTTTCCACTGAGTCTTTTATTTCCCTATTAGCTCTCTAAGTCTTCTTTCTCTGTCTTTTCTCAGCCTCTGATGGCTTTGCTCAGTTCATCCTCTGTCATTTGTGTCTGGATCTGGAAACATTTCTCAGGACGTTTGACTCATCCATCATTTAGGCAATCACAAGGGAAAAAACCCCAATTTCCAGCTATGAACATCCGTAAAAAGCACAAAGGAAAAAAAACCCTCACCTTGAACTTCCCTTCCTGCTTTGCTTTCCATTTAATTTGAGAATCTGACTTGACAGTCTTTGCTCTGGCAAAAGTCCCACTGAAGTTATTAAGGGCAAGAGCTTGTCAGGATTAAGAGGAAGGATTTGAAATATCTGTGAGTGATAGCAATATCCCCAGTTCTATTAGGCCAGATAAGTATTTGCAAAGGACATTAACCCTGGAGCCTTGAGCCAGCTGCTGACTGCCCTGGGGGGAAAGGAGATGAGGTTTCCAAAGGGGAAAACTGCTTCACAGCTGCTGTAATAAGGTTTTGCATCCCTTCCCTTTCAGAGCTGAATTCAGACCACTTCCTCTTGAAGTATCTGTTTGACCATCAGGGACAGGGTTTTGGGAGAAGTGAAGTGGTGGACAGCTGGCTGAACATGAGCCAGCAGTGTAGCCTGGTGGCCAAGAAGGCCAACAGCTCCTGGCCTGCATCAGGAATGGTGTGGCCAGCAGGAGCAGGGAGCTCGTTCTGCCCCTGTACCTGGCACAGGTGAGGGCACACCTCGAGTGCTGTGCCCAGTTCTGGGCCCTCCGTTTGGGAAGGACCTGGAGGGGCTGGAACACATCCAGAGGGGGCAACGAGGCTGGTGAGGGGCTGGGAGCACAAACCCTGTGAGGAACCACTGAGGGAGCTGGGGGTGTTCAGCCTGGAGAAAAGGAGACTCAGGGGTGACCTCAGCACTCTCTGTGACCCCTGAAAGGTGCCTGTGCTCAGCTGGGGTTGGGAACTGACAGAACCAGAGGACACAGCCTCGAGCTGCACCAAGGGAAATACAGGCTGGATATTAGGAAGTTTTTCACAGAAAGAGTGCTAAAGTTCTGGAATGTTCTGCCCGGGGAGGTGCTGGAGTCACCATCCCTGGGTGTGTTTAACCAAAGCCTGGATGTGGCACTGGGTGCCAGGGTTGGGTGAGGTGTTGGGGCTGGGCTGGACTGGATGATCTTGGAGGTCTCTTCCAACCTGGTGATTGTGTGAATTCTCTGTGTGTGTGAATGGGCAGAGAGAAGCCTAAATGGGAATTCAGGCTTAAAAGTTGTGGGTGGCACAGAGCCTGGGTGTGCTGGTGCCCATCAGAGGGGATGGCACAGGGGTCAGGCAGGCAGCCTGGGACAGCTTGGAGGGCTGGGTTTGGAAAGGCCACCTGAAGTGCACTGCAACCTCTGGGTTTGGGAACTGGAGGGAGCAGAGGCACCACAGATGGCTGTAACCTAATGTTTGATATCTTCCAGCTGCTTAAAACCCCTTTCTCCTGAGGGAAACTTCTGCTGCTTCTCTGCCCCCATTTCTCAGGGAGTGATTGTTGCACAGATCAAATGCTCATTTTGCCATTTGAAGGGCAAATGTGGCTTCAAAAGCAAAGAATCGTGGAATGGTTTGAGTTGGAAGGGACCTTAAAGCTCATCTCATTCCATGGGCAGAGACACCTTCCACTGTCCCAGGTGGCTCCAAGGCCCATCCATCCCAGCCTTGGGCACTGCCAGGGATCCAGGGGCAGCCACAGCTGCTCTGGGCACCCTGTGCCAGGGCCTGCCCACCCTCCCTGCCAAGAATTTCTTCCTAATATCTAATCTAATCCTGCCCTCTGGCAGTTGAAAGCCATTAGGACAAAGGGACAAAGGTGAGTGGATCAGGAAAGGAGACATCAGGACTGGGTCAGTTAAAAAAGCTTTCCTTACACATTTTTATGCTTTCTTGAGCCTGCAGTACTGGATGGATTCAGGGATTACATGTATTCCCAGCTGGGGACAGTGGAGGACACTTTACACAAGCAGGAACCCCTGCCCTGTGCAGTGAATTGAAGAGCTGATCCCACTTTTGCCACCTTCTCTGCTGTAATTCCTGCCCTGACACACATGGCATCTGTGTGTGCACGTGGTTCTCCATCCCTCTAGGCAGGGGAGATCACATTGATGCCAATGTTAAAACCAAATAAACACTGAAATAAGTTTAAAACAAAAATAACATTTCCAAGGCTGTTCCATCCCCACCACCCACCACCATTTATAACTAATTGGGGCTTTGTTATATTCCCTCACCCAGTGACAGATAAATACTAAACTCCACTGGTTAACAATAATCACCCTAATTATGCCAAGATGACATTTACAATACAGGCAATTGCTAATCCATTACCTCACTCTGCTGAATACTAGAACACTCAAATTAAAAGTTATTCACCCACAAAGAACAATGTTTTAGTAGCTGACACAGCTTGGTAAAGGAATTTATTAAGGTAATTTGCAGTTTTCCCATAAATAAAACATTCTAGTGTTCCCCCGTCCTTCTCCCTCCCCTCCCCAAAGTAATCTTTTGTGATAAATCTCTTTTTTTCTCTTTCTTGTAGCACCCTTAAAAATAATAATTGAAACTGTCAGGCAGACTTACATATTTAAATTTGCTCACCTGACAGACAACAGAGAGCTGCTCATCCATCTCTTCAGGTTCTCTTTGGAGAACGGGGGTGATAGTTTGGGGTTTGTGATGTTGTAGGAGGTCCCTGTGATAAAACCCTCCCCAGTGTGTGTCATCTTGACATTTTATGAATTTCCTGGGTGCAAGCCTGCTAAGGTTTTTCTTCCCAGGGGAAAGCTCACTTTCTCAGCACAGAATTCTATAAACAGATCTCTGAGCTGTGCTTTCAAGGACACAGGGGGTGTTTGTCTGTCCTGTCTCCCAATATGGGAGATGTGGGTTTTCTCTCTCTCAACCAATGTTGTGGAGAACTGTTATCACTGAATTGTGAACATTCTAGCACTCTTGTACTGAGCATGAAGAAATAAGCCTCTAAACTCTGTGCCTGGGCACATAATAGCCCAAACCTTCTGAACAACAGAGTCATGTTAATAAATCATATTAAACCTTCTGATACTGGAGTCAGAAAGTTCTGTTTTGCCATCGGGCCACAACAATAAGCGTGGGGTTTCAGTGAGACCTA
The DNA here is from genome assembly GCA_013399835.1 of Leptocoma aspasia. Classification (NCBI taxonomy): domain Eukaryota; kingdom Metazoa; phylum Chordata; class Aves; order Passeriformes; family Nectariniidae; genus Leptocoma; species Leptocoma aspasia. The sequence goes on from VXAX01001920.1 coordinate 193,187, forward strand.
ACCATGGCTCTGGGTGTGTCAGGGAGCTGTGCAGTGTGTTGTGGTTGAGGGTTTGCTGTGCCAAACCAGCACTCCCTGGCCCTCATCAGGGAGATGCTGAGGAGGAGGCAAAAGGGTCTGAGTCTCCTCAAGCACAGGCTGGGACTCACAGGGGTAAATGCTGCTTGTGAAAAACACGGTTTACTTTCTTGGTAAAATTTAAAAGTTTAATAAAGGGCAATAGGAGACAAAGACAACAGAGCAAAGATTTATGGCTGGGTGTGTCTGGGCACTCAGCCAAGAGCACCCTTGCTGGTTTGGAAAACACTCTTTATAAATTATATTTATTACATCAGTTGTTGGATATTTAAACTTTTCTCAAAGCTGGTTTACAGTTTAACATGGCTCCTCCTCGGATCTGCCTTTTTAGAGCATGCATATTTCTGGTTGTGGTTTTAGTTTATTTTATCATAACTTCTAGGCCTTGGGTCTTGGTCTATATTGTCTTCAGAGGGTGAGTGCTGATAGTTGGCATATCAGTAGCAGGTCTTCATTATATGTTTTTTGGATATTATCCTAACTAAGCAGATAGTTGAACACAAGCATATCTAAATCAGCTACTTCTAACTTTTAGTTAACAACAGAAATAAAAACTATATCTCTATAGCAAAGTTACTTTAACACCACACATATAGAATCCATTTTAATATTTGCGAAAAGCCAATATTATAATATGTATCTGTAACACTGCAGCTCAACTGCTGTGCCATCCCAAACCAAATCCAGACAAGAATTTGAGGGAGCTGCCAGTGTAGCCCAGCCTGCAGCAAGCAGCATCAGCATGGGGAGAAGGGAGCCACCTGCAGCTTTATTCCAGTACCTGGAGGCCTTTTTCTTCCAGTGATCTCTTCCTGACTCCCATCATTAAAACACAAAAGGAGAAGGGAGGGACTAGGGAGGGACTAGGAAGGGAGGAACTCCTGCTGACAAATATGAATAGAGGGAGGAAAGGGTGAAACAGACACAAAAAAAATCAAAAAGCAGACACAAAAAAATCAAAGCTGGGTTTCATTGCACTCTGTGGGCAGCCCCTTGCACCTGGTGCTGACAAAACCCCTGCCAGCAGCACATCCAGCTAAAGGATGGAGCAGGAAGGCATTTTTGGGGGTTTGGTTTTTACTGTTATCACAGCAGCGCTGCCCAAAGCTATTTGCAATAAATCAGTGAGTCCCAGGCAGCCAAGCATCCCTGCTACCACATCCCCACTATGTGCTGATGTGCAGCAGCCAAGCCAGCCAAGGTGTGAGAAACGCTGCTCACTTCCAAAAAATTTAAAAGGTTTATCAAAACTTTATCAAAAATTATAACAGAAGACTGAATAGATAAAATAAATACAGCGCTGGGAGCAAAGGGTTTTTCTCCCCACCATGTGCTCATCCACACAATGGATGTTTTGCTTTTTAACTTTTTAGCCCTTCCCAAAATTCTGTCCATCAACTCCTTCACAGTCCAGTGGGGGAGATCACTTCCCAGCATCTGGATTGGAGCCCAGGTGTTGCCATAGTAACGAGCCAACCCTCCCAAAATGCCCCAAACTGCCCAGGCCACCCCCTGAGAACAATGCAGGGAGGGGGAAACATAACTTACAAATCTATAAAACTTCTCTTAACACATACATAACATTTGCCCTTTAATTGTGAGACGTTGTAACCATGTAACCGTGGCATTACTCATTTATCACAGAGGGGACCCATGGGGGTCTCAGCCCCACCTGGAGCCAGCAGCTCGTGGGACCAGCCGGGTGTCAGAGCCATCCCTGCCTGGCAGGACTTGGAGCAGAGCTGCAATCCATCTGTGGCTGCTCACAGACCCTGTCTTTCTGCCCGGGCACTCCACACCAGTGTGAAAAAAGGACATGAGCCATTTCCCTGGAATGTGAAAGCCTCAGCAGCTGGGCTGGAGCAGTGTGCAGGGTGGAGAGCAGATGTCCAGAGAGCCGGTCAAACAGCACCCGTGAGCAGCTGAGCACGGAGCCCTCGCCTCTCCTGTGCCTCAGGTTTACTCTGTTCACTCAGGCTGTCACAGCAAACAGGCTGTGACCCTGCCGCGTTCTGCCCCACCCCTGCACAGATTCACAGAGTTCACAGAATCACAGAGTTCACACAATCACCAGGTTGGGAGAGACCTTCAAGATCATCGAGTCCAGCCTAGCCCCAACACCTCACCCAACCCTGGCACCCAGTGCCACATCCAGGCTTTGGTTAAACACACCCAGGGATGGTGACTCCAGCACCTCCCTGGGCAGAACATTCCAGAACTTTAGCACTCTTTCTGTGAAAAACCTTTTCCTAACATCCAACCTGTATTTCCCTTGGTGCAGCTCGAGGCTGTGTCCCCTGGTTGTGTCAGTTCCCAGCCCCAGCTGAGCACAGGCACCTTTCAGGGGTCACAGAGAGTGCTGAGGTCACCCCTGAGTCTCCTTTTCTCCAGGCTGAGCACCCCCAGCTCCCTCAGTGGTTCCTCACAGGGTTTGTGCTCCCAGCCCCTCACCAGCCTCGTTGCCCCCTCTGGACATGTCACATGAGAGTGTTTTCCTGCTCACCCCTCTGCTGTTACTTGCTCTGTCTCGTGCTCCTGTGGAGTTTTTCCTGCCCTTCCTTCTGCTTAATGGAGAGGGCTCCACTCCAGTTCTGAGCTCCCAGCCCTGTGCAGGCACCCAGAGCAGGAATGAGACAACTTCCAGACCTGCTCCAGGGAAAATGTGAGTTATTTTTCAAGGAAAGGCCTCACTGTAAAGGAAATTGAGTGAGGAAAAGGTGTGCCATGAAAGGCAAGGCTTCAAAACACACACTGAACTTCATGTGGGGGTGCTCCTATTTGGAGATAAAGTGGTGTTAATTTGAATGAACTTTATTCCTTCCAGAGGAAGGTAAGTGCAGCCTGATTAAAGCCACTTGAATTCTGAATCAGAGAGTCTGCCTGGGGAGTTAATAGCCAATAACAGGCAGAAAACAAAGCCAGGTAATGCTTGTCACAGCAGGGTTCAAACTTCAGCATACAACTTCTTATGACCTGAGAACTATATTTCATCTCAATATATAAACTGACAACCCCAATTTGTACAGGCATATCAAGACAGTAGTGTATGCCACTCTACTTGTTCCTGTTCAAGGGCACGCAGAGCCCTGAGTGCACAAGTGTGGGGCAATCACAGATCAGAGAAAATTAATTTCTACCTGTGGAGGGATGCAGTGACACCATCACCTCAGCCCTGCTGCTCACCCAGCTCCAGACCACATCATACTGCAACTATTAAACTAAATGCAGAAGTTTGCTGAGCTCACTCATGCCAGTTAATGACTACTCTCTCAATTATCACTGTAATTCCCCATTCATTTTCTTCTTATTTTCCAACTTGTTGGCACAAATCTGGTTTTTCATTTCCCCCTCTACCAAATTCCTGCCTAATTGAACCCAGTAACTCTGACTCATCCATTTCTCTTCTGATGGAAGCTCAGCCACTACTTCAGCTCTGCTTCTTGTCCTCCTGCCTGTGCAGACACCCAGCAGAGGCCTTTGGCTCTGAGTGCAACCAGGGTGCTTCAGCACTGGAACTGAAGGTACATTTCCCACAAACTGGAGCAGAGGGAGGCCACGAGCTGGAGAGAGCTGAAGAGTTTGTCCTAGAATCCAGCATCTATTTATAAGGAAAGGAGAAGGCTCCACAAACTTGGAATACTTAACTTATTTTCTTATTTTCTTTTTGCAAATCTGAATTTTGGTGGTGAGATGCATCCATGACTGTGTGTTTGACCCCCACTTACTCTCTGCCATTAGCAATGCAGAAAATTCACTATCCCACCAACCCTGGGAAAACTGTAATTGTATCTCCTGCTTGGGGGACTGTGAGGAGCAACAGGGGATTTCTTGCTCTCTGTTCTTAAAGTAATGGAAAGATGGAGCACCCTCTTTCCTCATCAATGACAATTATTTTGTTTTTTCCATTTCTGAGCAACATATTTCTTCCATGCCAACCTCCCACATCCACTGGACAATGCCTGGTCCTTATACTGAGAGTGCACAGAAGTGATGGAAAAGAAAGAAGGAATGAAAGAAAGAGGAAGGGAGAGAGGGAGGGAAGGAGACTAACACTAAAATGAACAGTTTCTCTTCCTCTCATTTCAGGTGAGAAAAAGTCTTCCCAACTTTATGAAAGGCATATTGAAAAAAAATCAGTAAATTCATGAACATGCAGTTATTACTTAGGAGACAAATTGCATTTCTTCCAAAATGTTCCAAAATGCATTCATTTTCAGAGTACATTACTTTCATAATACTGTGTGGAACATTAAATGAGAATTTCCCTGACTTGGCTACAGAACACATTTTTATATTTCAGTGTCTGACACAGAGCCCAGGGTAACTAATGAAAATCTTTTCGAAAAGTGACAATCTTGTCTAGCAGCCTTGCCTGTTGAAAAGATTGCAACATAAAACAGATGAGTGCCCTGCTTGACAGCTAATTGTGTCGGGCTTAATTACAACAAGCAGAATTTAATCGGCTGTGCAGTGCAGTTTTTTAGGATGGGGGAACCATCTGGAATATACCTTGCTCCTGGGCTGATGGAGGGGTGGGCATTGCTGGATTTCAAAGACGGGGGACCAACTGTGTGCAGATTTAAATGCAGGAGTGGTTCCTTCCTTAGTGTATTTCATTTGAGCTGTTTGATGAATTTTAGGGATATTTATGCAAACCTGCGTGCTGTTGCTTCACGAAGACAAGGTTTTGGAAACCTTCCCAGCTTCAATTTGATGAGGCTGGTTCTCCTCTGTGGCCAGAGCTGACACAGAACTTCACGTGTGAGTCACTCCTGCTCCCTCAGCTCCTCCTGATCCCACCTCTTCCTGCCCCTCCATGGGAGTAAATCACTTGGGACTGCATTTTCTTCATGCTGGAAAAAGCCTTTTTCTTTATTTGTGTAACTCAGTTTTTATACAGTTTTACAGAGCTCATCTAGGACTCTAATTTGTTAGTAGTTTCTTGCCAATTACATTATTGGTTAGTAAAAGTTGTGCTCTATGGATTGGTCACTCAAACCCTTTCTGTCTATGTGCAGGGAAGGTTGTTTTGTGAAGGATAGTTTTCATTTTTCTATCTAACAGTGTAGAAATAGTTTATCCAGGTGCTGGTTGGTTTTGACCCAGGAATAGATTGTTTTGTTAACGAACTGCTCACACCAGGATTGCTTTCACATGGCAACTGCAAAATGCTAGCTTGGCTTGGAAGAAATGACAGGCTAGCCAGAGAAGGCCTGATTTTATGAGGCCTTTCTTTATAATTTTTCTGCTTTACTACAACACCCCTCCATCCTCTGGATGGCTCTGTCAGGTGTGGCCAGTCCAGGTGTGGGACAGAGCTCTGGCATAGCCAGGGGAGGTGCTGCAAGCCCAGCTTTCTCAGGGACAGCTCTGTGTCACTGGCTGTCCTGCTGTGCAGCCTGGCACCAGGGTCCTGCAGGCAGCAGCACCAGGAGCTGCAGAGCTCTGTTTATACTGGCCTGCAAGTCTTTGAAAGGGAAGGATCATTAGAATCATAGAATATTCTGAGTTGGAAGGGACTCACAGGGATCATCCAGTCCAGCTCCTGCCCTGCACAGACACCCCAACAATCCCACTCTGTGCTGAGAGCAGTGTCCAAATGGCCCTGGATCTGCTGCCCTGGTCCCAGCTCTGCCCAGGGCACCCCAAATGGGGAGGATTTGTGAGTGATGACAGCCTTTACAGCCTGGCTGTGGACAGGCAGCACCTGCAACACTTGGGTTCATCCCAGATTTCCCACACAACCTTGAGCAAATTGCTTGACCTTACATTTTTTTGCCCCTTAGTTCAAATGAGAGGAATGAGACCATATGTAGGAAACAGCTCTGGAATCTCTAGAGAAGCAGTTCCTGCATCCCACACTCATTGCAGATCCTTCCTTCTGTTTCTTTTCCACTCTTCTCTGTAATTTTCAAGCCAATAATCATTAGCCATCCCCTGATGAGTTCCCCACCCTGGCAATTAGTATCTTTTATGCCCATTTTACAGCTGCAAGAACCAAGAGGCAAGGTCAGCCAGCAGACTGGAAGTTCGAGGCAGGAGGAGTGTGAGAACAGCTCATTTCCCATACCAGCATCCCTGCTTTGACCACTAGACCTTGCTACACTCAGAAACCATATCAGGGGAAGGCAGACACGAGCATTGTCCACAGTGCTAATCTTCAGAGGACCACATTAGTGCAATTTGATGTCAAGACGCCTTATCTATCACCAAGCAAAGAGTAAGATTAAAGGACTGGAGTTACAAGTGCCTTTTTGTTTGCACTAACTGGCTGAGTGTCTGTCTGGAAAACAGAGGCTTTCAATCTGAATTGCTGTCACGTTTGCCATACAGGAGTAGATTGGTCTCAGCACCCTTATTAAAAATACTACTGGCATTCTACAGCAGCTGCTCCAAACGCTGCAGCTTTCAGCAACGAGTTGTGAAGTGGATGTTGAACACCACGTACTGATCACTGATTTCCTGGTGGAAACCTGAAGCAGCTTTCCAGTGGAATAATTCCTGGATTTACACCAGAACCCTGCGCTGGGGACCTGCCTGTGTTCCCCACCCTCTTTGCACCAACTCAGCTGCAGTGGGCTTGGATACAGCTGCACGGATTTGCACTGGGTGATGCTGCTTCCAGTTTGTCACACTAAAACCACTATCCCCACTGGTGTAAGAACAGCCAGAATCAGTCCTTTCCCCTGTATTGTGTCTTGGTGAGGTGTTACTCCAGATCATCCATTAAATGACTGGGAAGAAAAATGAAGGAAGGTAGAAAAAGACTAGAATAATTAAAAAAAAAAAAAAAAAAAAGAGGGGGGAGAGGGAAAAGGGGGGAAAAAAAAAAAAAAAAAAAAAAAAAAAAAAAGAGAGAGGGAGAGAGGAAAGAGGGAGAAAAAAAAAAAGAAAGAGGATAGGGCAGGAGAAATGCAAAAAGGAAAGACAAGGAGGAGCACAGGGCAGAGCGTTATCAAAGGCTTTGGTTGTGTGCTAATGATGCTTTAATCCCGTAACGACACGGCGGCGCACGAACATGAATATGGAAGGCAGGTACATCCAGGATCAAACAGGCTCGGGGCTTTTTTGTGTTTTCACCTCAAATGCATCCAAAGCACGCTGCCAAACAGCATTTGCTGCACTTGTCTCTTGCTGCTGCTACTCTGCCTGGCAGCTGCACTGACACCGCTCCAGCAACAGGGCAAGGGAGGGAAAAGGGAGTGCAAACTTCCTTGAGGAAGAGGATAATAACCATAACACAGCTCAGCATCCTCCCGGGACTGCCGAGCCCTGCTGCTGGCACCGACAGCCCCGCAGATGGCAGTGGCAGGTTAAAATCCAGCTCAGCTCAGAGCTGTGCTGCAGCCTGCGGATCTCAGCACATGCAGCTCCTCCCATACCCACCAAAGCAGCAACTTTTACCTGGTTATCATCCTTCCTCAAGGGAAAGGTTTTCTTTCTGCTTTCTCTTGCTCCCTGGACTGTAGAGGGGCAGAGGCCATTCTCAGAGTAGTGCTGGGAGAAGCAGGGTGGTGATGGAAGATGGTGACACAGGACAGTGACAAGTGGGAAATTGGAGACAGAAAGGCAAAACCGTGGGAGCAGGGAGGAGTGGTGTGAGGTAGAGAGGGGGGCACATGGAGAGCAAAGCTGCCTGGTAGGGAAAGGGGAACATACTGGCACAGGTTTCTCAGAGAAGCTGTGGCTGCTCCATCCCTGGAAGTGTCCAAGGCCAGGCTGGGTGGGGCTTGGAGCACCCTGGGACAGTGGAAGGTGTCCCTGCCTATGCCCACTACTTTAAGATCCCACCAAGCCAAATTCTGTGATTCTACACCTTTTCCATGGCACTCCTGCGAGCTGTGGGGTGAACCCCAGGTTCCCTGTCCCCAGGAGTGGTGTGGATGAGAGGCACCTGCTCATTACCATGTATTTATTTGCATGGTGCCAGGAAAGCACAGGGACTTCATAAGAGCAAGAAAGTGGAGTTCTTACCTTTAAAGACTTGGCAACTCAGCAAGGAGAGAGAAGATTAATATGAGCTGGTGCTTTGGAGGGCAGAAGGGAGACAAGGTGCAGGAAGGGGACTTATATAATCAAGGCATGGAACCAGGAGGTGAGCACAGGGAACTTAGTGGGGCAGGAACTACATATCCTCGTGTTAAGCAGCTGGATGTTGCATTGCAGTATCCTTTCCACCTGCTCTTTACTCAAATTTCCATCAGGAAAAAAGAATATTCCTGAGTCTAACTCCTGCAAGTTCAGTGGGAGGGGCAGAAATCTACATTCTTTTATTTGAATAATTTAATTATAAGCTCACCAAGACACTAAAGAGTGGTTTATCTTCTCCTGAGCTCTCAGTTCACAGCAAAAGAAAAGGGATTCTGTGGCACTGTGGATTTCCTTGCCCTGTACCTTCCAGGACAAGTGATGACACCAGGTAACTCAGGAGCTGAGTGCAGATCCCTGTCCTAAGCTCAAACTTTGCAGTGTGGATCCACCAAGGGATATAGCTCATGGCCAGCTGCAGGTCTCCCCCAGCTGCTTGTGCCAGACTCCAGAATCCAGAATAGAAAACTTCTCCAGTTTGTTCTGAAGCTGCCACCAAGGACACAACACCCAGAGATGCTCCAACTTCACCTGGAGCCAAGGGCACATTTCACTGCTGGCTGTCTGCAAGAGCAGCACAGAAATACAGAGCCCAAAACCTTCCCTGTCCTTTATTGTGGGAAAACTAGGACTCTTGTATGACTAATCAATGTGATTAAGCAGAAGCTCTTTATTGTTTATATTATGCACACATTTATAGATTCTACAAACTACTAAGTACACACTTCTTGATTGGTGCTTTTGTCTTGTTCACTCATTTCTGCCTGTATTTCTTCAGAGTATGTGGTTGGTTACAGTTTAGGTGTTTCACAGTCTTTTGTTATTTAGTTCTTGTGGTCTTGGTATTCAGTTTCTTAGCCTCTTCTTTCTTAATTTAGCATAATTTATGTTTTAGAAGTCTTAACAAATTCTTGGGGGTTTGATAAGAAACTTAGAACCAGGCTGGCTGGTGCACACTATGGCCTAACCCTTGCAAATACATTGCAACAATCCTTCTGTGTCCTGTGCCCGTGGTCAGTTTTCCCACACTGGGTTTCTTCTGTGGCTGCTTGGACAAGAACCACCCCCTGCCTTCCTGACAAAGCCATTTAACAGGAGATGTGAGCTCCCACCTGACTTGAATCAGGTGCATTGCCTCGATGCCCTCCTGGGCTCCCTGCGGAGGGGAACTGGCTTCCAAGTGGGCATGTCTGGATGCCTCCTGCTCCCATCTAGAGTATCAGAGCTGTTGTCCAGCAGGGAGCAGCTCTCTGACCTTTGGGTGTGCCCTGCATGCACAACATCCTGGGTTTAAGTGAGGTAAAAGACTGGGGATGTAAAGCATGAGCTGATCCCGAGCTGGGAAGGGAGCAAGCAGATATTAACATGAATCCATCACCCATTGCTTTATTGTCAAAGTTGAACAAAATTACTCCAGTGAGTCTGATGCCTCAGGTTTGAGCTTTTATATTTTCAGGTTCTGTTCTGCTTTAGTGTGTGGGTCTGGGCTTCATATCAGGGGATGGTGAGCTCTCTGCACAGAGCAGGGAGACAAAACAATTCCTTCTCCAGCTGGGGACCAAGGACAAATGATCCAAATCTCAGGCCCAAGAGCACAAACAACGTGGGCTGAAGAGAGAAAAACAAGCAGGATGGGACTTGATGGGCTGAAGCTGGAATTGGACAATGAACTCCAATCTGCAGATGGAGCAGAACTGATAAAAGTGCCAGAGCCCGTGCCCGGTGTCCATTTTGGGACCATTTTGGTTCATCTTGGGTGCAGCCCTGGCTGGGCTCTTGTGCTGCCCAAGGTGGATCCCTGGAGGAAAACCTTTTCATAAATCCCCGCTTTATTCTGTGACTCTGCCCAGCTCTGCTCTAGCTCAGCCTGCACAAGGCATCAAGTCAGCTGCTACAGGAGAGCCAAGCAAGTGCTGGGAAATCCTGAGCACTGGTGGTGGCTTCAGCACTCCCCCTGCTCCCAGCCTTGAAGCAGCAGGTGAAGGTGGCACCTCTGAAAGGTAATTTTAACTCCCTTGGTCTTCCCCCTCACACTTTTTTGTCATGTACTTCTCTCTCATCCTCTGCCTCTTGCCAATGAAAGATGGATCTGTCGTCGTCCTGTTTCCAGGGTAATGAAAAGAAGTTTCCCTCCAGCCCAGAGGCAGAACAAACCCATTCTGCTGGAAAATTCAAAGTGAGGATTAAAATTTGTAAAACAGCACACAACCTAGTGCAGCATCTCCCATTCCTGCCAAGTTGCCCAAACTGCTGTGGACAAATGGCAATGCTTGTGCCACCTGCATGGGATTATCCAGAGGATCCCTTGTGTTATTTGAGGTACAGTGCTCACCTGTATGGACAGAGAGTTTTATTTGTGGGGTCTTAGAGCCACAAATGGGTCCCTTAAAACCAGCCCTTGTTTCTTTGACTGGATGCAGACACAGCCTGGAGAGTGGCTTTATTTTTCACAATGATTCTGCATCTCCCAATTGAGCTGCTTGATCCTGCCCTGTCTAATCTGGCAGCATTAAGGACAGCAAGGAAGAATTAGCAGAACAACTCACGCCCAAGCAGGAGTTCAAGTGGTCTTTAAGCAGGAGTTGGTCTGGGTTGATTGGTTCCCTGAGAACCCTGAGCAGAAAAGGTAATAATGTCCCAAGGCACCAGCTGAAGAGATGATGGTGTGGAGCAAATGACTTCACAAGACTTAAAGGGTAACAATTTATGCATTTAATATTTCAGGCCATCAAACATATTTCCTCCCAAACGAAACCTCTGGGTATTAAGTACCTGAGTTCCTCTCTGGAACTGATTCTAAGGCAGCCCAGTCTTTAAACACCTAAATTCCTGTGGTGCCTTTGTTCTGCCTCTCACCAAACCATGCTCCCTGCCTGTGAAGGGTTTACATCCCAGTGATAAGACCAGAGCCAATAGTTTGATGCCAACAGATGGAAGCAATAAGCAGGAACAGGGACTGTAACAGAAATAATAAACAACCACACGTAGAACATTTTCTCCTACGCTAGCCAAGGAAAGTCCATTAATTCTCATCTGGAAATCCCTGTAACATTTGCAGCGAGGATCTGCCATGGCTGTTCATGCTGCTGCCCCGCAGCACACATTTGCCTTGGTAATGTGAGCCATCACCCAGTAAATTCTGCACTTTTCTCCTACCAGCTCCTTTCCCCATACCCAGGGAAGAAGAATATGCTGCCTGGGAAGAGCTGAGCGAGAGAAGGAAAAAAGGGTTTGCAGCTTGGTAAACAAGCAGCATAAAACCCATAGCCAAACCTGCTTTGCCCCAAGGAAAGGGAGAGGGGCAGCAGGTGAAATATTGCTGAGGAGCAGCTCCAGACAGTGAGGAACAAATGACCCAACAGCTCTTGCCATGCCAGCCCTGGCCCCTGTGTGTGTCCAGCCCCACTGGGCACTACAACCACAGAGTGTGGCCTGCTTGCTCTGAGGGATGGGCAGACACTTCAGCCTGACTGGTGAGTCAGTGCCAGCACTGAGGACCACCAAACCCAAACAACAGACTCACCTGGACAGCTCTGAACATCTTCTGGGAGCTGTTGCTCCTAAACTGGTATTCCTTCCCTGAGGACTGATCTCCTCAGGTACCTTTCCCAATCCTGAGCATCAGCTCCATGGGTTGCTCCACTGGGGTGACTGTGATGGTTTCCTACCTGTCCCCTCGTGCACCCACACCCACACTCAGCAGCTCTTTGCCTCTCACCTTGGTCACAGTGTAAACGAGAAGGAAGTTGATGCACCAGTCATCAGTGAAGCAGCAATCTCTTTCTCCTTGACATTCAGGCGGTTGAAAAGCTCCTTGTAGGGTCAAGCACGGTGGCTTTTAAATAATGCATCATGTTTGTTAGTGTGTTGGCATTTAAATGCTGGCTGAGAGGAAAAAAAAAGCAACTGGGGTTCCAGTGCTGTGTGTTCTTTATAGTGGGGCCATTGGAAGCCCTTGTGCAGACACAACACTCACACCTGGCCCTCCACTCACCTGCTCCCTCTCCTCATCCCACCTCCCACATGTGTTCTGGCCCCTCGTGCATGGTCAGGGACATGCTTCCACCCTCCCTTGCACATCCCATCCTTCTCCACATCCCCGTGACATCACTCAGAGCTCATGCTGCTGGGCTCAGAGGATGTACAGATAAATACACCTGGCCCTAAAAGGTACCTGTGTCCCTCCTGGCACAATGGCTGCAAACAGCATGAACCCAATGGCTGTGATTACCTGGGTGTCTCTCATTGCTCTGGAGATGGGGAGGGAGAGATGGGTTTATGCACCAAATCTAGGCTAGGACATGGGTTCTCTCAGAGGAGCAGCCTCCAGAGCCTGCTGTGATGGACAGACCTTCTTCCAGACAGACCTTCTTCCCAGCCCCACAGCCATGGCCATGTTCCCTGCTAGAGCAAGAGCACCCTGAGGGTGTTGTGGTCTCTCCTCCTTCACCATTGTGCTGTGGATGAGGAGAGAGGGGCAGCAGCGAGAATTCACCTCTCTAACAATCAGCTGAACATTTTGGAGGACCTGGGTTGAATTTTCAGGCTTGTGATGTGCTGCCAAGAGCTGTCACTTCTACTTGGATCAATCACCTTGAGCAGTGGTGTCACACCTCTGCCTGGGGTCAGTGAGCAGAGCTGGGGAAAGGAGCTGGAAACACATGTGACCTCCTGCCAGTGCCTCTCCTGCTGCTGTTTGTCCCTGCAGAGCTTTACTGAAGTCACCCTCCTGCCTTGTTTGAAAGCTGCTGGCAGGCAAAGGCGAGTTGGGATGGAGTCACTTCCACCACCCTGCTTTGGGGCCAGCATGTCTGCTCCCTTCCTGGGGTCCAGCAGCCTGGGGATGCTGTGCCAGGGCTGTGACCCTGCCCAGTATTCCCAGTACTTTCTGAAGTCCACACAAAATGTGTTTGTGGGGGGTCTTTGAGAGCAGGTCGGCTTCCCAAGGGTGTGTCATGGTGACAGGACAGCAGAGGCAGAACCTGGGCATCCTGTCCCTGCTCCACTCTGCTAACCTGATGCCTCAGGTTTTAGCTTTTATATTTTTCAGATTCTGTGCTGCTTTAGTGTGTATTTCTGAGCTTCATATTAGGGTATGGTCAGTTCTCTGCACAGAGCAGGGAGACAAAACAATTCCTTCTCCAGCTGGGGACCAAGGACAAATGATCCAAATCTCAGGCCCAAGAGCACAAACAACGTGGGCTGAAGAGAGAAAAACAAGAAGGATGGGACTTGATGGGCTGAAGCTGGAACTGGACAATGAACTCCAATGTGCAAATGGAGCAGAACGGATAAAAGTGCCAGAGCCCGTGCCCGGTGTCCATTTTGGGACCATTTTGGTTCATCTTGGGTGCAGCCCTGGCTGGGCTCTTGTGCTGCCCAAGGTGAATCCATTGAGGAAATACTTTTAATAAATCCCTGCTTTATTCTGTAACTCTGCCCAGCCTCTGTTCTGGCTCAGCCTTCACAAGGCATCAGACCAGCAGTTTATCCCTTACCAGCCCAGGAAGAGAGTCCTTGCTCCACCAGGCTAAACCTCTTTCCACCCTTGAGATCACTCTCAGCTCTTTCAGCCCTGTTTGCACTGACCCAACCCTGCACTAAAGTGCAGTGACATCAAAGGACTGAACAGCACAGCTCAGAGGAGCAGGGAGAAAAGCAAAACGCCAAAAAACAAGAGCAGAAAACATGGAGATGATTTTTCATCATCCTGACACAACTGGACTGGAACCCCTGTGACAGATTTACACCCTGGCAGGAAGAGAATTGTTCCCCAAATCTTTTGTGCGGGGTTTTTCTTTCTTTCCCTTCCTCTACCTCCCACCCCCTGACCCTGGCATTTAATTAACCTTGGTGGTTTACAGCAAATGGCCTTCCAGCAAAAACCAGGCCTCACTGTGATAGCAGTCCTAATTGCCATGTCAGATATTTCCTAGCCCCATTCATTCCCCAGCACCATCAGCTATTGTTATAAATTAATAAAGCCTGGATTCATCCTGTATTTAAGAATGAAAGCACAGAGAGAGAGAGAGAAAGATGGAGCATTAAAGGGACAGGACACCTGAAGGCTCCTGACAGGACCCCAAGATTCTGATCTCCTTCCCTGCTTTCCAAAAACAACAACAAAATATGAGGCTGGAGGTATTTCTAAATGCAGCTCCCTAAAAACTCATCCATCTGCCTAAAAACACATCCATTCAGAATTACAGTGTATTTTTAGACTGTAAAAGAGAGCAGATATAAATATGTCTTCATTCCTGCTGCAATCCCATTGGCTTAATCAATTACATCACTGATAGGTTTGATCCATGACATCCAAACAGAGATTCTATTACAGAGTGAGCATGCAGAGCATTTACATATGTGTGTGCCTGGGGGATATATCTGCTTTTATATATTTGTACATAATATATATATGTATATGTGCAAATTTATATACAGGCACGGACACATGTACCCTTCCCTCTTCTATTAAAAAAAAATGCTGCTTGAATAATTTTTCACAAATAAGACAAACTCCATATTTTGCTGGCAAAACGATTACGGCTGTCAGGTCTGATGGATGCAGTGTCTTCCATGAATTATTCATGGAGGCTAATTATAAGCTGGCAGATTTCTGGCACCAGTGTGCTGGGGATCCCAGTTATCTGTTACTGATCTGCTGCTCCCAAGTTCCTGAGGCACCAGAGGAGAGCAACAAATGGGTCCAAACCGACTCACTCCCTGTGAGATGAGTGAGGATGAGTGAGGTGGGGACTCAGCCCTGCTCCTTGGAAGCTCTGCAGGGTCCAGCATGACCCAAAAGTGACCCCCAAAGCACAAAGGTTGTGTGCTTCAAACTAAGGATTTGATGAGGGCAATTGCTGTGTGAAACAGCTACACTGCTGCTCCAGGAGTCTGCTGCCACATATCCAGCAGTGAGACACGGATGATGTCCAAGGAAAGGCAGAAAATAGGTGATAATGATTCAGAGCCTCTTCTAATCAGCACTACTTCCTTCATCTCTTGTGCTTTTCCTCTTATGATTTCCAACAGAAGAAATAATGTGACTCCTCCCCCCTCCTCAGCTGATTCCAGCACAGCCCCAGCAGCTGCTGGTGAAGAGTCTCTAAGGGAAAGCAGTGAAAAGTGAATTTTCCAGGCTGGCATGGATGAGCTGGGAGGGTTTGAGAGGCCCTGACCCAGCCCTGGCTAATCTACTCTGTTTGGGAGGTCTCTGAGGCACATTCTGAGCCTCTGCCAGAGCCTAAAGGTAAGCCTAGTTATCATTGATTCAAAGGACAGTTTTTTCAACATATCACTTCATCCAAAGGAGATAAGCCCATCATTGTGCTCCAGAAAAACCTTTCTTCCTTGCAGTTTTGGGAGAAAAATTGCAACTTTGTGATCTCATTTTTTCAATGGGACCCTTCTGAAAGAGATCCTTTGTTAATAATGGGATGGGTTTTTCTTTCTTACAGGTCCCCAAAGACAATTTTTACAACTATGGAGATGACAACACAAATGGTAATTAAAGCCAGAACAAGATTGTGCCATGGCACCCCTGCAAACCCTGAGGTGTGAGGCTGAAGAAGAAGAAGAAGAGGGCTGCAGGGATGGGTGATGCAGTGACCAGTCACCCTGGCCTGGCTTCACCAGCCTGGGCTGAGCTGTGTGGCCAGGCTGGACGTGGGACAGTGTCACTGTCACAGTGTCACCTGCTCCCAGGCAGTGTCTCAGGTGTCCCTCCCTCCCTCCCATCACCCCTCAGCACTTTCCTGCTGTGGGTCTGTAGCTCTGTTTTAAAGCTCCTTGCTTACTTTGAGGCTTTGGCCACTTTCCAGGAGTTTTATTCACCCATCAGTCACTGTCTGGAGAACAAAGCTTCAGAGGCGAAACCAAAGGGCAAAAGAAGTTCCCTGTTCAAAGACTTCTCCTCAGCAGGAGTTAAATACAGCATCAAGCTCCACTGGAAGCACCATGCCTCTCCAAAGCTCTGCTTCCATGGCTGGAGCTCATCTCTGAGACAGCCAGAGGACAAAACTCCCAGGCTTTGACTGGAAATTTAAGAAAAAGTACCAGGTTCTGCCCCACACCAGGAAACCTGGCATAAGGACAGCAGATAGCAAAGATGAGAAAATCCATGACCACAAATTCCATGTCTGAGAGAAAGGGACAAGGCAGATTTCTTGAGGCTTCTCCAGCCCATTAATCTTCTGCCCAGTGACATAAGGCTTAATTCTGTTAGCAGTGGACAGCTTAAGGGGGAAATTCAGGGCTTAGTGGTTCAAATAGTCCCACTAGTTTCCAACCTCAGTGGATATTTCATTACTGCCCAATGGGGCCAGTTACTAATTGTGTCTTTAGGGCACACCTAAAGAACATGAACCCCAGGTATGAGCCCTTGCTTGCCCTGGCTCCCTGGCAGCCCCAGTTCCCACTGAAATCCACACTCCTCTGGGGGGCTGTCAGTGTCTGAAACACAGATTGAAACACTTTTGGTTTCCAGCTATTCTGGCTGTGTGTGCAGCCACCAGCCCTGTGCACCAAGAGCAGATCCCCAAACCCCGAGTGGGCTGGCAACACCTGAGGCAGAGTGAATAATCTCACCACACATCTGTCCACGTCCTTGCTCCCTTCAGAATAAAAGGGCAGGTTGTGAGCAAGAGAATGAATGTCCCTAATAAGGCCAGGGCTGGTAAATAACATTATGCCTTCATTTGCTCTGAACCATTCATATTCTCCCAAGCAGAAAGGTAACAGGAATTGTGCAGCAATAACAGATCTCAGCTGTTGGGAGCCTGCAAACTTTGTCTCCTCTCTCAATGCATGCTATAAAAATTACCCCTGAGAGACTTTTCTTTCTCTTTCCTTTTCCTCTTGACATACTGTAGATATAAACTCTCTCCCTGCAAGGAAATTTCTTCTCCCATGCATTCCAAGCTCAGTGACATTCTTCACAGTGCCCTGGAGCACAGGGCCTCTATGTGCATCTGTCTCCTTGGTGTGAACTTAAAGATCAAGAGTCATTCATTTACAAAAATAGTGAGGACACTTTTTTTCCTTCTTGCCCAAGTCTCTCCCTAGATCTAAAGAAAGAAGGAGCTTCCCAGATGCTGAGGAAGCAGGTACAGTGGGCACACCAGGATAATTGGGATGCAGGGAAGACAGACCTGGTTGATGATGTGCATAAATCTCCCTTGTCTATACACTGCCTTCCTCTGCAGTTTTAATGTTTTCTTTCAACTTTTGGATTGTATTAAAATATTAATGCTAAGGTTTTATTATAATTTTATATTCCGCAGTTATTATTTTAATACAATAAAAGCCCAAATGAAATCTTTCAACGTTATTGGGTGAAATTATTATGCACAATTGAAACAAAACAATCCACTTGGGCCAGGAAGATGTTTTCTTGGAATTTTCTTCTCCTGAGTGTTAACCAAATGTCATTCTTTTTTCTGATGGAAGGACAGCCCTCCCTGCTTTCAAAATATTAGGGATTCAATTGAGTCAGGTCTCAAAACTTTGGGTGCCACATGTCTGTGATACCCCCCCCATTTTATGGCACATGCCAACTGTTAACACTTCCAAACAATTTTTCAATTTAAGGCAGATTAAGAGCAAAATTCTAGTGGGACTAATAGTGTGTAATCTTCTTTCCATTCCTCCTCCTGCATTATGAAGAAGAGTTCTCTGCAATGGTGTATTTCACAGTCTGATGCTGATATTTCAATTTCCTGCTTAAGTTACAATAAAAACTGCCCACCCTGCTGATGCTCCCTTGAAGAATAACTTATGTTGATTGACATTCTTTAATTCCCCCTGGATGCAGCTAATGATTAAGAGATGCCAGGAAATTTTAAAGCTTGTCCTATCTGTGGGCTCCTCTAAGCTCCTTTGGAAGGCTTTGAAAAGCTTCCAGTTTCAAGCACAAAATACAGCTACTGGTCTTGAAGCACCTTCCTTGTCTCCCCTTTCTTCCTTCCCTATTTTTTTGCCCACCCCAGAGGAAGACAGAATGAAATTCCTGATATCAATGAAAGGAAAGGGAATTGAATTCATGGCAAGAGGGCAGCACTGGGAGGACACTCACCTTCCCAAAGCTCAGGGCAGCTGGTTGCAGGACACCCTCCCTGCATCCCCAAACAGGCCTTTAGGACGGCCAACAGCTTGATGAAGCTGAAAAACTCATGACTGGAGTTTGGATTGATTATGGGCTCCACTGGGACCAGTTTCAAGACCCTGATGGGCAGCTGCATCGTTGTGTGTTGGACAAGGGAGTGACACCAGTCAGGTGTTGGCACAAGGGAGCAGAAGCAGCGAGCCTCAGGTGTCAGCACACAGGTGTCCAGCACACAGGTCAGCACACAGGTGTCCAGGGCACATCTTTGAGGTGTCAGCAGCTCAAAGATGTGCCCTGGAGTCATCCCCACTCCCCCAGACAGCCTCAGCTACTGGGGGAAACTGCTGCAGAGGAAAAACTACAGAATCAGGCATCTGGCTATGAAATCAGGCTACAATCAGGCTGGAACTTGCTCCAAAACCAGTCCCTGCACAGACACTCTCTAGCCAGCTTTGCTGGGATCCTCATGTTGATCAGACCTGAGAATACATGACCTTCCTCCCCTCCTCACACCCACCCACACCTCACCCAGCACCCTGTCTGCCCCCACACACCTTTGCCACTGCAATGAAGCAATCATTTATATTGTGTCCTTTTGCCTAGATAATGAAGGTTTTCCTTGTATTTGGCAAAGCAGATTTCTTCCTCTCTTCTGTGGTCAGGAAGTGTTTCTCCATGAGGATTTGCCTGTATGGCAAGGATTTACTATTCCAATCAAAATTCAGCTCTACAGGCCACTAATCCTGCATATCTACAGCAGAATAATCCACCCAGCACAACCACATGAGGGAATTTCCCTGGGTGGACAAAATCTTGTAGGGCCTTTGCAGACTGCTAAGTGAAGAGGAAAAGGGAATTGGTCACTGGAGCTCCCCAAATTTTGGCAGATTCCCTCAGGAGCTGCTGCAGGGTTGCTGAAGCTCAGAGAGTTTAAAGGCAACCCCAAGCAAGGGAAGACTGAACATAATTTCAAAATGCTGAAGAATCTTCTCATCAAAATAATGTCAGAGCCTGTCACGGCGGAGGGAAAACAAACGCTGGTTCTGCATGAAATGTAAAATGCTGTTTAGTTAAAACAAAGCTCTTTCAAAGCACTCAATGGGGAAGCAGGGGGAGGGAAGAGTAAAGGCAAAAAGCACTTCGTTTTGTAAGCTTAAAAGATATTTAAACAGAGAAACCTGTTGAGTCGTGCAGAGCCTTGCCTGTGCTTCCAGCACACGCTGCTTGACACAGACAGCAGCAATTACTGTCACTCAGGGAGATGGGATCCCCTTCTCCTGGAGCTCATCAGGCTCCTGCCCACTTCAGAACATCCCCTTCCTCTGCTCTAGTCACCACGGGGTGATGGGAGTGGAGGGAAGAAGCGTCTTTGAAAATAATAAATAATAATCAGAATAATCACAAGAAGGAAGTAGGAGGAGGCAGTGCCAATTGGAACCTTGAAGAACAGTTGCCAAGAGGTGTTGGATCCTTGCAAATTTACTTCCTGCACAAAGATATTTTACTCCTTCCCTGGGCCTTGTTTCCCATGACAGAAAACAAAATGCTGTTTACAGGGGTGCACTGACATTGCTGCAGAAATCCAAGGTTTGGAGCACGGATTTCAGTGTACCCTCAGCACAACCCTGCTCTGGCTGTGCTTCCTGCTCTCCAGAAATCTTTTGGTAGAAGTGGCTCTGAAGCCCAAGAGGCTTCCACAGAAGAGATGCAGGCAATGGGATTGCAGTCAGTAGAAAGGGTGCTCCAAACTTTGGGGTTCCATCAACTCCTCCATGTTGCTGCTGTGAAAGAGAAGAGGGTTGCTGCTCCCAAGGGGTTGCATGTTACCCTACCTATAAAATAAAATCAATTTAATCTCCCTCTTCCCTGCCCATCTATGAGACAGATCCTTTTAACTTGTACTAGCTAATAATAACAGCCCCAAAGGATACCACTCAGACAACAATGGCAGAAATCACAGCAAAGGAAAGAAAAAAAAATCCATTCAGAATTGTGGAAGATCAGCATACCTGAGGAAAGAGACTTTCATGGACATGTCTTTAATCTTTCCTGCTTCCAGCCCTTAATAGCAGAACCTGATTCGAAGACTTTGTGATTGATTTCCAGCTCAGACGCAAAGTGACAGGCTCATTTTCAAGTATTGCACAGCTATAATTCCGTGTTTTATTTGTTATTATTGTAAGCTGCTGATGGAGTGGGGCTCTATTCAAGGTAACGGGTAACAACTGTGGCTCCAGGCATTATTTAGGGTTGGGTGTTTAATGCCAGAGCCTCGTGCCTCCTGATATTTATGAAGAAGATGTGCCTGTAGCTCCAGTGCTCATATCTTATTTGTTTGTTGTTCAAACAAAGGATCAGGAAATTGGATGCTGTTTCTGGCGAGTGATATCATCTCAACAGTTAAGGGAAGGCCACTGGTCTTTACACATTTCTCCAGCACAGCAATGAGGAGAGCTGCCTCCAATTCAAGGTGAATGAGTCACCTTGGGAAGTGCTTCATCTCTGTAACCAGGGAAAAGCTCTGCTCCATAAACCCATGGGACAGAGCAGCCTCTCTGCTAGGGCTGAGCAGCATCCTCAAGGTTGTGGGGCCCAGCCCTGCTGCCTATCACTGAAATTCCTCTTCTGATTTGCCAGCATTTTCCCTGTTTCTTGCCTTAATTTCTCCCTCTTCTAATTAAAGATCAAATTAAGAAATCTTGCCTTGGCGTTTTTCTCACTCAGAATAAGGTTCTTGGAAGAAAAACCCTTCCAGCCAGATTCAGTGAGAACATTCATCTCACTGGAGGCTGGCATGGGAAATCCTGCTGGGGCTGTCAGGGTTTTTGTGGGATTAGGGCATGTTTATGGAGCCAGAGCAAAGGGTCATGCTGGGTGCATGGCACACTCATGAGACCTGAGGCAACTCAGCGCTGTTGTAGGTCACTATCCACAAGTCAGCTGCTTAAAAACAATATTCTAAGGCTAATTTTTTGTCCTGTAGTGTATCAAAACTGCCTATGCTCCAGTTTCCCACTGCAGAGAAAGGAAATGACAGCCCTGAGTGCTGGGAGGAGAGGTTTGTTAAATCCCAAATGCATTCATCTGCCTCAGTGGGCCTGACAGAGGGGCAGAGCAGCAGGAGGGAAGCAGGGACCGATGCTGTTGTGCCTGGGGTGCAGCTAATCACCAGCCAGGCACTGCATCCCACCCAGCCGGCCATCTCGGAGCCACAACCACTTCAGCTCAATGTTTCTCCCACTCAGTTTCCCTCTCTCCCCTTCCCAAAGCTGCTGGCATCCTCTTCTCTCCACCAAACGTGGCCCTCTGGTGTTCACAAGCGAAATACAGAGAAATCACTAACAACTGCTCATGAATATGAGAGGATTATTAGAAAAGTGGCTTTTCCACACCTTAAACTCTGTTTAAATGGCTCAGGGAGCCACGAGCAGCATCCTACAGGTTCCTGCCCAAATCCCACAAGAGCGAGCTGAGCACCAACTTGAGCATCACGAAGATTTCTTCCTTCCCTCTCACTCCCACCTCCCTGTGGCTTGGAAACAAAGATTCCTTGGAGGTTTGCAGACCTAAATACGCAGTGCTTGGAAGAAATAAACCCCTATTATCTGAAGGGCGGGGAGGAAGAGCAGCAGGAAAGACTGCAGATCAGTGTGGGTCTGATGGCTGCATGCATGGGTGTGTGGCCACACGCACAGGGGGGCTGCAGCACAGCTCAGACCTTCTGAGCAGTGGTTTATGTCAGGGTTTCCATAGAGACCAAGTTTTGAACGACTTAAGGTGGAATGATTATGTATGTTCTGAAGGGCTTGAGATAAAAATAACCTCGCTAAGCGTCGCATGGATAATGAGATGATGATCCTTGGCTTGGAGCTCTCCTTGGTGGTGCAGGCCCCTGGGCTTGCCCACATGTCCCTGCTAGTGTGCAATGGAGAATGCAGCACTCGTGGGATGGATGAAAGTTTGACAAGGAAGTCTCACAGATATGTGTGCTTGGCAGAAAGATTTTTGAATGTAGAAACTGAGAAAGGAATAGAGATGGAAGCAAGTTTTGATAGAGAAGAATAACAAAGGTCTAAAATAATGCTGAGCCAATTTTACTGGGTAACTAAGAGAGCAAAGGGTATGTTAGTTAGAAAGGTTTTTATGACTTGGAATAAAGGATGAGCCCACCTCAAACAGAAGATGTTTTTACCAAGCAGAAAGGTACAAGAAGTAAATAGATGTGTTGATGTTGTAAGCAGAAAAAAAGTCTCAGAATTTTCCACTGCAAGAAAACTGAAAAACCACTTCTAGGTTAAACTGTAACACACTAACCTTTTGTTATTGGAGAACAGTAACATCAATATTGTAATGTTAGTAGTTAGGATAGGCTATAGGTAATAGTAAAGGTATTGATTGGTTGTTATGTATTAAGATGCTCAGCAAAGAAAAGTATATAATGTATTGTAACCAGAACTAAAGTGACTTCAGACTTCAGACATGCCTGCAGCTGTGGCTGATGGCTTTAGGCTGGGCTCTGTCACGCACGACCCCTGATTGCTGTCTGGATAGAATAAACAGCATTTTAAAGAGCCCTCTGGAGTCCTGCATCTCGTTGTAGGCTCTTACACAGCACCTCAAACAGCAGCAGTGATCCCTGTTGCACGTTTCCCTGGAAGGCTGTTATGCTTTTTAGAGGTTTGTCTCTCGCTACCACTCTGCCAGCTCAAGCAGAAACAACGTGAGCTCCAACCCTTCTGCTGCCAGCCCTGCTGTCACCAACACCCAGGCAAAAACCCCTGGGGTCACACAGTGGGCTTTGGCTGTGGGTTTGTGTGGTGAGCTGACTCTCTGGTAACAGACAGAAACAGATAATTCTCCCAGGCTCATCCTGGGAAAGCTCAGAGAAAGAATTAAAACAGTTATTCTCTCTCTCTCTCTGCACCTGCTGTTTATAGGAAGGTATTTACAAGAAGGAGTTGTTCCTGGTTGACCAATTGTGTGGGAAGTGTTTCCTGAAGACAATCAGGTCTTAGGTCCATGATCCTGTCTATAAGAAGTGTGATTTTCTAATAATAATTGCTCTCTATGCCTTTTGAGATCATGGAGTCTATATGTTGCCTACTTTGCTGTCCTGTATTATTTTTGTGGCCCGATGGCAAAACAGAACTTTCTGACTCCAGTATCAGAAGGTTTAATATGATTTATTAAGATGAATTAATTGTTCAGAAGGTTTGGGCTATTATGTGCCCAGGCACAGAGTTTAGAGGCTTATTTCTTCATGCTCAGTACAAGAGTGCTAGAATGTTCACAATTCAGTGATAACAGTTCTCCACAACATTGGTTGAGAGAGAGAAAACCCACATCTCCCATATTGGGAGACAGGGCAGACAAACACCCCCTGTGTCCTTGAAAGCACAGCTCAGAGATCTGTTTATAGAATTCTGTGCTGAGAAAGTGAGCTTTCCCCTGGGAAGAAAAACCTTAGCAGGCTTGCACCCAGGAAACTCATAAAATGTCAAGATGACACCCTAGATCATGGTGACAATTGGTGACAGGTTTGCAAAAGAAAGAAGCAGAGAGGTAAGGAGGAGCCCAGCAATGAGCACTGATGGATTTCCACCTGCCATGGCAGGAAAGTGTGCCCCAAAAGTAACAAATTCACTAAAACCAGCCCAAAAACACCTCTTGGATGGCAGCCCAGACAAGGGCTGGAGCTCCTGGGACTTACAGGGACTTCAGGGAGCCCCAGGGAGTGTCACATCCAGGGCAGGGGGAGGGATGGTGGGGACAGGGTTAGTTTGCCCCTTAACTGTGTGAAAGGCCCTGACATTTCTGTGTCTGCCACTGCTTCCACACCCAGGTACAAACAAGAAAACAAAATACAAAAGGGAGGGCCCTCAGCCAAAGAAATAGGAGGTTCTCTGACAGCATGGCTCACCCGATGTTTTGATGGAACAATTACTCAGTTTTGGCCAAATCTTTCATCCCTAGAGACTGCCTGGGGTTTTTTTCCCCACTTACTAAAAAAAAAAATGCACTCTGGGTTGCAGGTCAGCAAGAACTGCTCATGCCCTTAGGTCAAAATGACAATGTGGGAAAATTCCTTTTTTGAAGGAACTAGAACAAAATCTTCTCAATACTCTGCTTTGAAAAAAGGGAATTTTGTTTGGAACTGCAGTAACATGGTAAATGCATCCAAGAAAGCAACAGAATCTTTTGTTTTGATGGGGAACAAACACAATTCTTTGAGGCCAATTACTTCTACTTGGGCAAGGGATAATGGAAAAAAACTTTGTTTCAGGTGACCTCCCCCCATACCCATCACTCTCCAGTTTCCTCCAGTAAAAGCCATGAAACAAATTAGAGACTTCTCACTCAGCTGCAGTCCTTAGCCAGAAGAGCAATTTCCATGCTGCCCTCAGCCCAGCTGTCTCACAGTCTGGCTATCTAACAAGCCACACTGACTCTCAGTATATTTTTTCCTAAAGCAAATTCCTAATGATGGTTATGAAAACCTCCTTATGGTTTCCCAGCTGATGCAAAAGTAACATACAGTAAGAGGCCCTGATTCACATATCAATGTTTCTAAAAGCAGCCTCTGATTTTTGGGGCTGTGTGTGGGTCACAGAATCGTGGAATACGCTGAATTAGGAGGAGCCCACAAGGATCATGAGTCCAGCCCTTGTCCCTGCACAGACACCCCAAAAATCCCACCCTGGGCACCCCGGGGAGCTCCTGGAGCTCTGGCAGCCTCGGGGACCATTCCCTGGGGAGCCTGGCAGTGCCCAGCACCCTCGGGGGGAAGAACCTTTCCCTGAGCTCCATGCCAAGGCCTGACACAGCTCCAGCCCTTCCTGGGCTCCTGTCCCTGTCCCAGAGCAGAGCTCAGCCCCTGCCCCTCTGCCTCCCCTCGGGAGGAGCTGCAGCCCCCAGGAGCCTCCCCTCGGTCTCCTGTGCTCCAGCTGAACGAGCCAAGTGCCCTCAGCTGCTCCTCAGAGCCTTCCCCAGCTCCGTGTCCCTCCTTTGGGCACTCTCCAACAGCTTTGGATCCTTCTGATCCTGTGGTGCCCAGAGTGCCCCCAGCACTGGAGGTGAGGCAGAGCAGAGCAGGAGAATCCCCTCCCTCATCCCTGTGACCTCAGGTGCTCTTCAGGGACTAAGAACCAAACACCTTCACCACCAAATCCTGCTTCACACCTGGCCAAGCTTCAACGTGCTCACCAAGCCAGACAATTTTTGTGTCACCGACCCTGCCTCGTTTGCTTTCTGATGGCTCTCACCCAAAGACTGAGGGAAGGAAGAGAAAATCTCTTTTGTCTTCAACGTCTGAAGCCTGGCAGAAAGTGGCAAGTGATAGTAGAGCTGAAGGGATCCAGCTTTGCTGTAGTTTAGAAAAAGGGTAGCAAAGAACATTTTTGATCCACAGGATTGCTCCTCCAGGAACTCTTCAGGCAGGATGGAGACTTCTGTCCCTGCATCCACTCAATAAATAAGTTATTAGGGGGACTTTTTCCTCCTTAGTCCCCTGCAACCTCTCTCTGCTGAAAGACTGCAGCATCCCCGTCAAAAGTGTCTTTAACAGAGGCAGTTCCTGGCCGTGGCAATGCCAGCCTGATGTAGCACTGCTGATTTCTGAGTGTGCCTTGTGCTCTCCTCAGGTGCAAATGGCAAGAGACTCCAGCATCTATTTCTGCTTCCCGTGGTACCTCCTATAAAGATCAATCCTGCCTGAGCACAAGGGAGAGCTGCTTGAATTAATTCAGGCAGACAGCATGTTCCTCTCTGTAAACAGTGCCACAGCTCTGGCATCTGCAAAGGTTCTGTGTGACGCAGGAAACCTGAGTCAGGCCACAAAGACATGATCCACGAGGGCAGGGAGCAGGAGCAGGACATGTCTGCAGACAGCACAGCCCTGGAGTGTCCTGTGCTGTTCTCATGCCAGCACGAGAGGGAGGGAGTGTGATGTGGTTTGACATGAGCAGCAACAAAACAACTTTCCTCCTTCCTAAAACAGCAAGTTTCCAACTCGTCACCTGCTCTCAATAAAGCCAACAAATTGTCAAATAGATTTAATTTCAGCCTGGTCTCCCATCAAACCAAGATAAAGTGATCAGTGTGTGTGCACACTTGTGTGTGCATTTATATCCTTTCCCTTTTTTTCCTTATCCCCCATAATTTTGAACTCTCTGGCCAATTCAACTCTAATCTGACAGAGGCAGAGGTCTCAGAAAGGCTACATCCCAAGAGAAATGGCAAAAATCCAAATTTGATCAGGATTGGCATTCCCTGTAATGAAGGGAAAATCTGAAATGTCCTCTCAAACCTTACTGCACACCACCCCAGAGGGGACTGAGCCACAGAGATCCTTGCAGCAGCCTTTCCCTGAGCCTCAGGTGGACAGGGTGCTTCAAGTTCTGCTTTGGGTTTCCCTCTCAAGCTGGCTCTTTCCCAGCACCTGGATGTCTCCAGAGCTGCCAGGGAAAACTGCTCATCAGGTGAGGTGATTGTGGCCCCCCAGTCCCAAAAAGGCAGCTTTAACCTTGAGAGAAACACAGATTTTGCAACGGTCTCCTTCAAAGATCTAGTGCCTCCTGACATGAATGTACCCATTTATTGACACACATAAACTTGGATTGACTTTTATTAATACCTGAGCCTCACAAATCTGCAGTAGAACTATTACTGAGTTTCCAGCTGCTCTCAGTGATGCCTTGTGAAGGCTGACCTAGAGCAGAGGCTGGACAGAGTTACAGAATAAAGCAGGGATTTATTAAAAGGATTTCCTCAATGGATCCACCTTGGGCAGCACAAGAGCCCAGCCAGGGCTGCACCCAAGATGAACCAAAATGGTCCCAAAATGGACACTGGGCACGGGCTCTGGCACTTTTATCAGTTCTGCTCCATTTGCAGATTGGAGTTCATTGTCCAATTCCAGCTTCAGCCCATCAAGTCCCATCCTGCTTGTTTTTCTCTCTTCAGCCCACATTGTTTGTGCTCTTGGGCCTGAGATTTGGATCATTTGTCCTTGGTCCCCAGCTGGAGAAGGAATTGTTTTGTCTCCCTGCTCTGTGCAGAGAGCTCACCATCCCCTGATATGAAGCCCAGACCCACACACTAAAGCAGCACAGAATCTGAAAATATAAAAGCTCAAACCTGAGGCGTCATCAGCCTCACCTTATCATGACCTTTGGCCCCCTGTGCCAGGCACCACAGGGACACAGCCAGCACTCCTGCCTTGGCTCTCTCAACATCAGCTCTGCCAGGAACTCCAGCAGGATTTGATTATCTCCTGCACAGGGAAAAGCAGCTCAGCGCTCAGCTCTCAGTGCAGTGAAGGTGCCTTGAACCTCCTGTTTTCCTTCCCACTCCAGGAAGATCAGCACCAGCTGCTGCAGGTGCTGCCAGGGCTCTTGGGGAAGGAGATCCACAGAAATCCTCTGCTGAAGGTCACCAGCCACAAAGTGCCACGAGAGAGAGCACACCAAAGATTGATGGCACTTCAGGGTTTAGATCTGTGTGTGCTGGGAGGGTCTGTGGAGACAGCCAATAAAGGCTGATAGAATTTTACATACAAATGAATCATTTTAAGGAATGAAATGCCCTGAACAAGCCTGGAGGTGGCCATGCTCCTGTCCTGAGGAGCAGGGGCAGGTATTCCCCCCCTGATCTGCAGAGAGCATAATTAAAGAAGAGAAATCCTGGATTTTTGCAGGCTGAGCCTGTGGGTTTGCAGCCTTTTGCAGCCTTTTGCTCAGGCAATAAGGCTGCTGTCCAGAAGGTGACTGGGGCAGCATGGCAAGGCTGGGCACCTCAGGCTCTCACCCCTGCTCTGCCACTGCAGGCTGTGTGGCCTTGGAGAATTTATGCTTCTTCTCAGTGCCCCTGTCAAAACAAAGATCCTGCCACTGTCTTCCTTTGTAAAAAGCACCCTGGGAGCTCACAAAGAGGAGCAGTGCATCACAGAGAGTTATTGCTCCATCTGATCCTTTTCCTGCCCTCCTCAAGTGAATATCTGAGCATCTCCCAGACCTGCACCCAGCAGTATGACTCACAGCTGTCATCTGCAGCTCCTCTGTGATCCCCAAGGGGAGAGTGAGGTGTGTGGTGGTGTGTTTTGTCTTGGCAGGGTTGTTTCATGTCTGGGCTCTGTTCCTAGGAGAAGGGCTCCCCGTGTGTATTGTTTGTGTAGCCACCTACAGTGTCTGTCTGCAAGGGAAGGGAGGGAGAGAAGCTGCTCAGAAACCAGGCAACAGGCAGCCATCTACAGTGTGGGGTCATCCAGACCTGACATTTAGAGGCAAAATATGCTTGGAAGAGGAGCTTTTCCAACCCCAAGGGCACCAGGCTTGGGAAAGTTGGTTAGGGCTTCATCCCCACTGGGACCCTTATTTTTCCAACTTGTCTTCACTCCTCTGCCCCCTCCTGAGATCTGGGAGAGAGAGGGAATTAAAAATCATTGAAAGCTTTCCTTTCCTCTGCTCCCACTGCCGTCTTTCCCCTGGGAACCAGTGGTGCTCTGGTAGGGGGGACAGGCACAGCCCAGGGAGTCACATCCTGCTGAAGGTCCCATCTTCGGTGCACTGGGCTGGAGATCAGGCGTGGTTCCTCCTGCTCACAGTGCTGAGCACCAGGGATTTGATCTCTGTGGAGCTCCAAGGTGGGAGAAGTTGGGCATGGCCTTCCCCCCTCACCACCTTGTGCATCTGCTTTCTTCCATGTCCTGGGTTACAAGCTGTGGCTGGGGCTGTGTTCTGTTCCCATCTGTCAGAGCTGGGGCAGTTATCTGCTGTTCATTGGGCAGTTTCTTTATCTGTTCCACAACCAATCCTCCCTCCAGGAGGTATCTTTTGTTAATGGGCATTAATTAGTAATTATCTTGTGTTCATGGGCCATTGAGTGTCACTGCATGGCTGATAAAGTTCCATCATCCCACTGGGAGAGGCTCTGCCCAGGGGAGCAGCCAAGCATTCCTACCTGGATACAATCTGAGGCTTGGAACACCACAGGAGCCTTTTCCCACTGCATTCCCAGAGGAGCAGCTTTCTTCTCCTCTGCATTCCCAGAGGAAGAGCAGGCCCAGCTCCACCAGCCCTGGGGCTTCAGAGGAAAACTCCACCCTTGTCCAGGATCCCTGCTCCAGCAGAGCCACATCTGTCACTGCAGGAGGAGCAGCCCCCATGGAATGGCACTGCTGCCACCAACACCCTGACCCACAGGCTGCCAGCTCCTGCTCTCACTCTGTCAGTGGTTTTGTTTGTACTAACTGCATTTGTATTTTTACTTTTCCTAGTAAAGAACTGATATTCCTACTCCTACCATATCTTTGCCTGAGAGCCCCTTAATTTCAAAATGATAATAATTTGGAGGGAGGGTTTGCATTTTCTGTTTCAAGGGAGGCTCCTGCCTTCCTTAGCAGACACCTGGCTTTTCAAACCAAGACATTCCAGATGCAGCTGTGGGAAGAAGCTCAGAGGATTGCAAGGTGTCAGCCCAGTGTTTCCCATGCTCTCTGTTAGCAGAGGTGCAGGAGAAAAGGAGAACATGGAACATTCTCCTCAAAAAAAATGTCCCTGGGACTTTTAAATTGTTTTTCCAAAGAAATAATATGTTTTCTTTGCAAAGAAAAGTCCCATGAAAGGACGAGTTTTTAATTTCAGGTACATTTGATTTTAGGATCTTTCTGAGAGCCTCAAACAAAAGTTGAGGGGGTGGTCTGGACACTACTTTTCAATACTTTCAAATGAGAATTTCCACCATCCTTCATTCCCCTTGTCATAAAAGATCTATTTCATGGTCCATTTGGAAAGTACTGCTTTTTAGTTTCGTTCTTTTTTTTCTTTCAGACTCAGAACAAAGCCCACCTTTTACAACTTCAGCATTCCCTGCCCTGTGCTGAGACCTCCTCGTCCCCCTGTGAGTCACCTTCTCACCAGCATCAGGCATGGATGGAGCCTGCAGGGCAACACTTAACCTGGTAATTCTCCAAGGATTTTGTTTAGAGATTTATAGCATTACACACCAGCCTTATTGGATTTGAATGGCTTAAATTAACTGGGTTATTTAATGGATTGTCCAGATTAGGGAATCTGCAAAGGCTGTTACTTCAAGAAGAGCAGCTGCACGGGAAGAAAAGATCTCCAAGTAACATTAATATCCTGGAGGCTCACAAGTCCTGACAGGCCACTCCTGTCCTTTATTGACATTCTCTCATATGCATTTAGCCAGGTTTGTGTTTAGTTTAATAATCTCCTGAAAGTTTAATTGTTGCTTTATTCATCCATGACCTTTCCTTCTCATCTGGAGACATATTATTGCTAATCTACAAATTTCAAGGACCAGATTTATTTGCAAAACCAATTATTCTGCTATGCAAATCTCTTCTCTTCCTGCAGCCTGCCTGAACAGGGCTTTTTACCTCTGCCATAATATATAGACACTATTCAAATATTTAAATGTAAAATTTATCTACATTTCTTTTCAAGCATGCCCAGGTTCTATATGGTGCAAAGTTAATTAAAATCTTTAGAATCAAAAGCAGGTCCCCTGACCTTGATCCAGACCTGACAGACTTTAACCTCCAAAGTCCTCACTTAACCACAGGGGACCTGGAACTGCCAGCAAAGTGGAAATCACTTGGCTGTCAGTAAAGTTCTAATGGAGAAACACATCCTGTCCATCAGAGTCAGACATGGCAACAGCAGGGGTCTTGGGTTTGGAAATGCAGGATGTGGCTGGGGGTGTGCTCCATTCCCTTCTGTCAGAGCTGGGGCAGTTCTCTTCTGTTCATTGGGCATTTTCTTTATCTGTTCCACAACCAATCCTCCCTCCAGGAGATCTCTGCTGTCAATGAGCCATTAATTATTAATTATCTTCTGTTCATGGGCCATTGAGTGTCACTGCATGGCTGATAAAGTTCCATCATCCCATTGGGAGAGGCTCTGCCCAGGGGAGCAGCCAAGCATTCCTACCTGGATACAATCTGAGGCTTGGAACACCACAGGAGCCTTTTCCCACTGCATTCCCAGAGGAGCAGCTTTCTTCTCCTCTGCATTCCCAGAGGAGCAGCTTTCTTTAGCCATGAGCAAATTAAGGGTGTATTAGCCGTGGGATTAGAGGGAGAGGCAATGTGGGTGCCAGCCAGAGAGCAGAGACATTGTGCTGCCAGCACTAACCCTGGAGCTGTGCCTGCTCACCCAAAATCCACCTCTGGAACTCCAGGGCATGCAGAGCCAACAGCTCAGCTTCACCAGGATCCTGCAGAGAACCCAGGAGCCACTGGTGCTCTTCTGGATGACTCTGAAGAGAAGGAAGCAGAAATTAAAAGGGGGAGATTTTGAGTCAGAGGCACTGTAGATAATGCAGGGTTATATTTGCTGAGGAAGACAGTCTTTATTCTTGCCCCAACCTGTGAAATATTTGCAGTCTTAGGTCTCGAAAAAACAGCACGAGCTGTAGATTAATCCCATGGGGACAGCAAAGTACCCCAGCCTGCCAGGAGAGGCTCCCTCAGCTGCAAATCCACTTGGAGCTGAGTGGGAAACAGCAGCTCCTGAGCATTTTGCTCCAGGTTGATAAGACAGAAACAGTTCTGTATCTCACCAATAAATCACCACTATCAGACTGATGGACAGGGAACAACTCCAGCAGCCTTTCACTGAAACAGAATCACTTGTGCACATGGAAACAAGACTGGGGATTGGTGTTGTTAACAAGATTGGGGATTGGTGGTGTTAATAAAATTTGGGATGGGTGTTGTTGGAACAGCCAGCTCCTGTCCCATGTGCTGGAGCAGGGAAGGAAGGAGGATGAGGATAGTTTGTTCCTTGAAATGTAGTAGAGTGAGAGCTCTGCTTTAGACATGCAACCACTGGTGGGTCTCAGACACTTGTGTCTGGAGCAGCCCCTTTTTCCTGGATACCTGCAGACCTCAGAGGTGGGAGCTGGTCCTCTCCTGGCAGCCAAACCCACTGCTGCAGTAGCCCACACCCACTGGCTTCAGTAAGTGCTGGCTCCAGCTTTCTATATTTCAGATCTGAGTGGCTTTAAGCTGTTTTTCACAGTCTGTGGATTGTTCCTCTTGCTCAAATAATTTAGCTTTAACCTGAGGCTGTGGGTTCAATCCTTGCTGTCAAAACTCAGTGTGTAGCTTTGTATGCAGCTCCTGAGGGTATGGGGGGATACAACATGAATCTCCCTGGCTCCTTCAAAGTCTTGCAGAGCTGCTTTATGTGTGTAGAAATCAACATAAATAAAAAGAAATCTGACAGGCTTTAGTCAGTGTTTCTCTGCTATATCCTTGTCTGCACTGGATTTACCCGGGTTGGTTTATATCTAACAGCATCACCAGGGGATGTTTACAGTGAGACAGACTCCAGTAAATACTGGCAGGGATAAGGGTCCCCTCACAAATATTTCCAGGCCAAGTAGCAATTGATGTGCAGCCTGTGGAGATGGAAGTCACCAGCAATCCCTGGCTGGGATTCCACCAGCCCCAGCTCATTTCTGGGGCTGTGCACACACAGTCTGCTTGGGGTACCCCAGCCCCACGTGCACAGCAAAGCAGGCAGCTCCAACTCCCTCTGGAAATGCAAGTTTCAATGCAAACTGCTCTGTTTTCACTGCTAGTTTCACTTGAGTTAAGACTTACTTTTTGTTCTCCTGAGCAGAGGCAAACAAGACTCACAGAACCCTGCAACAGTGTCCAATTACACTTGGAGCTGGAAAATCAGAGTTTCTAGTGAGAAAAGAGGCCACATTCCCCTGCTGCTGCCTGTGCTGTGGCGTGGGCATAAATGAAACGTGAATGAATTACACCACTCTTACCAGTGCAAATGATTACAGAGGAGCTGCAATCCAAGGTGAAGCTGAGCCTTTAGTAGGTTTATTTTAAGCTCAGACACCATTAAATATACCAGAAACATGAAATAAACTTTCACTCTGTGACACTTGGATGAAAATGTGGCTGATTCTAAATGATTCTAGGATTTTCTGGTGCCCTGCAGCTGGACTCTGGCACACGTTCTGGGCTGGCCACAGGCACCCTGTGCTGGGACAAATGTCTCCATCAAGGTTTGCTGTAACTGGCCATCCTCATTTTGCCAGAGTTGTTTGATATTTTTAGCTTTTCATCACAAACTGACTCTCATCTTGTCTCACAAAAGCTGCTGTTGGGGCAGAACTCCACTGAAATCCCACTTCTAATCTAAGTGCACATCTCATCCATTGACACTGAACCCTCTGGAAAGCACTGGGTACCATCACTGTGCTCTAATGCAAATCCAGGCAGTGAGAGAAGTGACCTGTGCCTTGGCTGATGGACCCTTCAGTGGCAAATCCAGCCAGCTGCACCCAGGCTCTTCTCTTCATCCCTGTCCTCTCGTTGTCCTGCACTGTGCTGACCCAGCCAGGTGTGTGGACAGGCTGAGAGCAGGGCTGGGAAAGTGGATCAGCTGGGAAGAGAAACAAACTCTCTTTCTTTGCTGGGTTGATGTTCAGGCAGATCAGTTCCACAGCCCACAGAGCCATGTCACAGCAGTGCAGAGTGCCCAGGGGATGAGATGGATCAGCCAGGAGCAGGGACACCCTCAGTCTCTTCTTGTCATCATGGCTTTTGGTGATCCCACATGCTCCAGACCTGCCTTTCCAAAATTGGTGTCACTCTCCTCACTTCCCAAAGCCACAATGAGCAGAAATGACATCAGCAGTCAGTTCCTCTGCCAAAAACCTGGGACACGAGATCCCTTGTCTCCAGATTACACTCATCTTTTCCACTTCTTCAAATAGTATGATTCTTATAATTTGTCACATAGCTGGTGGCTTCCAAACATCATTTACCCAATGGAGGCTGAGGGGGGAAAGCTATTCTTCAGGTCAACTTGTGAGTCATTTGGCTTGCCAGTCAACCAAGTCTCACTCACTTGGAGACAATATATCTGAGCTATAAAACCTCAACTCGAAACATAACTCACCAAATTTAGTGAGTAGCCTGTCATCACTGAGAGCAATGATCCTTAACCCCTTATCTAGCTCCAGGGAATCATTATCTGCAGTTGTTAATTTAAGCTTGTTCCAAGTAATAAAAAAGCATTTCTTTCTGCTAAAAATGTCTGATTCTACTACTGCTTCATTATTCAGTTTCATACTAAGTGTTGGGGTTTTTTTCTTGATTTCTGTTTAAATTGACATTCAAATAAATACCCAGCATCCCAGCCAATTAACACGGTTACTGGCCAAATTCCCAAGCATTTTTGCTAGCCAGGCAAGGGCTGCAGAAGCCTCTGAAAATAATGAAGCTGAGTTTAATCCAGCCTTGTTGAGCTGTGCACATGTGAACTCTCATCCCAGCCTTGCAGAGGGTACCAGGCAGGGATTTCCAGGCTGCACAGGGCACAGGTAGGACTCTGGGTTCATTGGCCTCACCTGTACTCACCAGCCCCTTCCAGCACAGTCTCTCAAGCATAATCCTTCAAATTCTCTTTGGGCTGCACCGTTCTCTGTACATTTATGCACAAAAATAAAAATTATCAGGTGCAATGGTGCAGTGCCTTGCAGGTTTCAGCTCCTGTTCAGGAATCCATTCCTCACTGAGCTGCAGTGAATGTTGGGGGCAGCTCTTCACACTAATATCAGCCAGGAAGGGGCCTCAAAAGTGCACCTCAGCTCACAGATAACAGTAATATTCCCTCATAGCTGGGGCTCCAGGAGGATGAGAAGGCTCGGGCTGAAGGCTGGACATCAGTCACTAATGTATAGAGTGGAAAAATAAACATGCCAGAAAACAACAAAGGCAAGTTGGGAACACAATCACCCCCAAACTTCTAAGGCTGGCACAATGACCACAAAGCCTGGAGCAATCCATCTGTCAGCTGGGAAGATGTGATTCAGATGGGGAAGGGAGGCACACTAGTGGACAGCTCTATGGGAACCAATTTACTTGAAGAAGGAAGAAACTTTAATCAGTCAGGGTTCAAAAGGCCTGTAACTCATGTCAGAGGAGAGCAAATCTGATTGTACACTCATCACAGGTGAACAAAAGATCAGAGAAGACAAAACAATTACAAGCAGATAATGAACTGGATAGTCAGCAGCACAGAGTCTCTGAGGAGTGAATCCAAGGTAACCGTGCCCAAAACAGCAAGAGGAGCAGGAGGAAGGAGAACCAGCAGGACTGGCCTCATCTCCCGTGTGCTGGAGTCCACTCTGGAAGAGGGGACAGCCCAAATCTAGCCCTGAAGATGCTGTGGTTTGGGAGTCAGTGCTTTCCCAACCCCTCTCCTTTGTGGCTTGTGTTGCAACACCCAAAATGTGAAGGAAACCTTGAACCCATTTCCAATTCCTCAGTTCCAAACCACCAGCTGTTTTAGGATGGCTGCTTCTGCCCTTCCTGTTCTGCTGGAGACCTGACACTTGCTTTGCAGGGTTTGAAGGATTGTTCTCCAAAGCATCAGCTCTGAAGAAATAATTGCCCCAGGGAGCCCGGAGCTGCAGTCGTGGGGAGAGGCAGATTAGAGGAATCAGACTCATTTTCCACTGGAACAGCTGGGAATGTGCAGGCACTGTGGGTGAGTGTCTCAGATGAGACAGGTTGTGAGCAGCTGACAGAAAGGAATGTCCCAAACGGCTCCATGGCCTGCCACTGCCCCACTGCTCCGTGTGCCCAGGCACAGACACCCTGCAGGGTGTTTGCTCTGCTCTTCCAGCCCTCTGTGGAGCAGGAAAAAGGGGAATCTACAACCCACCTCTACCAGAGGGGCCGGTGATGCCCCACACAAGGAGGATGATCTCCAGCCCCACGTGGTACTTGGGATCTGTGGATATTCTCAGTTCAGTCGAAGAAAGAACAGAGATAATTTCTCCCAGGCTTGGCCTGGGAAACTTAGAGAAAAAAATTAAAATGTTATTATCTTATCCCTTACACCTGGTGTTGTGAGGGATGTTTACAAGCTGGTGTTGTTCCCTTCTCTCCTGAAGACCAATCAGGTCTTAAGTTCACTATGCTTTCTATAAGAGTGTGATTTTCTATTAATAAATACCTTTTATACCTTCTGAATCATAAAATCAGTATATTGTCTTCATCTGTCCCCTGTTATCACTCGTTTAACAGGGATCCTGGAGCCAGAGGCTGCAGGGGCTGGGCAAGGCTCGATGGCCCAGGCTGAGCAGGAGGGTGTGGGCTGCTCACACTCACATCCAGCACCATCTCCACAGGGCTCAGGAGATCCAGGAGATGCCCCTCTGTTGCTCTGCTGGGCCCCATCGCAGGTGGGAGGACTCAGGGGAGCTCTGGGGGCCTCTGGGGTGGGGGCCTGTGTGAGAGGAGCCTTGCAGAGAGCAGGAGAGAGTTATTTCAGAGGAAACCCTATCAGCTTCTTAGAGAACAATATTTATCTCTCCGTCTCTCCTGATGATCCCTTATCATTACCCAATCCTCCCAGGCTTCACAGACATCAGCTAATCTTGTGATAAGAGATTAAGAGAAAAGCCAAGGCACGTTCCCAGCCCTTAATGGCAATTCCCCCCAAGCCTGTGAGTGTGACACAGAGACCCCGAGATGCCTTACAGGCATTGCTCCGTGGGAAAGACACAGGCAGAAACCTGATTACTCCCAACTGACCTGCTGGGTACTTAGTCATGGTTGTTGGAGTTGTTTTAGGATGAGAAAAATATCATCATTAGGAGGAGCTGTGCTAGATGGTAGAGCAGCAATAGCTGGAGTTTTGATTATGCCCACGGAGAGATAAATGTGCCAGAGGGTCATGCAGCATTCTGGGAATATTTCCTGCATTCAAAGCAGAATCATCTCCAACAGGAAGGTGAGGCTTTTACCCCAGACTGGGATAAACCACGCTGATTCTGCTTTAACTGTTGCTCCTCAACAAGAGCTGCAGTTAAGTGCACGCACTCACTGAAAATAAGAAGGAAATGCAGAACTGCTCTGAGTGGAATACTTTGAGGAGATTTCCTGGTTTAATTTGGAGAGGGAGTGATAAAAGGAGTAGCAGGGGAAAGCCAAACACAACCAGGTGTGTCTTGTGGGGAGGCAGACACACAGAACATGTTTCTGGGTTGTGTTTATGTATGAAAAGTTTGGGGCTGTTGCTTTAGGCTGTGGGGTTTCTCCCCTGACCTTTGTACATCCATGTAAGGAAAATTGCCTCATGAATTCTTGACTTCAGCATTAGCTTCCTCCTAACAAGAGCAGTCTACAATTTCTCCAACTCAGTCTACAGTTATCTCCTACTGTAGTCAAAAAGCCAGAGAACTGAGAGGCAAAATGTAGAATTCCCCACCCTGGGACATCACCCGAGTCATTTTGTGGAGGATGGTGCCCAGGTTTCACAGCATGGCTCTCTGTCTTGGGAACCACCTTTGGGAAACTGCTCTGTATCCAGAACTTGGTGCTCTACACCAGCAGAAATCCAGGATCCCCAGGACAGCTGGATTTTCCAGTGCTTCCAGTGCTGTGCACTCTTTCCTGCCCACTAACAGCAAGTTCCATTAGCCCAAATTGCTTTATGCTTTCACAAAGACACATAGCACAGAAGAAAGAACAAAAAATAACATCTCTTGCCCGGGACAAACACAATGTGTGTATTTTCTGGCTCACTTTCTGCAATGGCAACAGTTTTTGAAGACAAAAATATCCCAGAGGTGGTCTGTGGTGCATAGAGCAACATTTGATACGAGGACCACAAATGAACTGATGTCTTTGCTGCAGGATCAGAGGGCATTGGGGAGAGCAACTTTCTGAGACACATCCTTCTCCACCAAGAGCAAAAATAGCACAGAAATCCTCTCTCCTGGAATACATTTCGTTCTGCATTAAACGTTATGGTTTCTGAGAGCTGCTCCTGTGCAAAACCAACGCTGTTACTTATGAAACAATGCATCAAACCCACAGATGGGAATTGGCTCTCCTGGCAGCACAGCCAAAAAAAATCCCTACATCCTCTCTTTTCCCTCCTGTAACAAATGGCCACTTTCCCCAGTCATCTGCGTAACATTTAATGATTAATGTCTTATGTGGCACGACACAGAGTCGTTTGCTTCCTTTTAAGAAAGCTTAAAGCTCTTTGGAGACTGGCTTCTACTTTCAGAGTTATCTGTCTACAGAGAAAA
Source organism: Leptocoma aspasia (assembly GCA_013399835.1). Classification (NCBI taxonomy): domain Eukaryota; kingdom Metazoa; phylum Chordata; class Aves; order Passeriformes; family Nectariniidae; genus Leptocoma; species Leptocoma aspasia. The sequence goes on from VXAX01001920.1 coordinate 231,558, forward strand.
CACATCTCAGATGTTCAGCCAGTTTCTTTAAAGAACAGGCTAAACGGAGAGTTACCAAGGATGACTTTAATGGACTTTGCTTAGTTTCTGATTGGCTTTCATCTAATTTATTGTCTCTTCTTTAAATTTGCAAATGGCTTGGGCTGTAAGCAGAGCCTCAGACTGAATCTGGACAACATGCATGCAGCAAGGAGGGCTGTGCTGTCTAAGGGACAAGGAACAGGCCTGGCATTCAGGAAGCCTGAAATGCAGCTGGGATGTTCCACTCCCAAATCCACTGCTTGTCACTTCCCTAGCTGTCTTACATCCATAAAATAGGGTAAAGAACCCCACAAAAATCACTTGGGATAATCACCAACTTGTTTCCCTAATAAAGTCTAGGAATCCACTTGCTCTCAGGTCCCCAAACTACTATTCACCCCCACAGAATAGGACATCTGCACTCCAGGAATTTGTATTTCTCACCTTTGCTGACAGGGAAAACCTAAACAAGTATTTTAGGTTAAAATTCTTAACTCCCAGCTCACTTCTGACTACCTTCAGCACCTGCCATTCCTTGGGCTCCTTGTCTTTCCCATTTGGTGCAGCTGCCAATAGCACAGGTGAAACACCTGCAGGAGCCCCAGGCACAAGTTACTTCTGGGAAATATTAAGGATTATTCTGATTGTTCCATCAGAACAACAGGATGGGCAGAGTGACAAAGTCAGGCCACACATTGCCTGTTACAATCTCTCCGTGGAGACCTGTGGTGAAGCACAGCAAATGTACCAGCAAATTCCTTGGAGACTTCTGAATGTTAAACAAGAAAGAAAAATAATGGAGGAGGCTGCCAGACTCTGGCTGGTTTTAAATGAAACAGTCTGATTGCTTCTAAACATTTTTTTCTGGTTGGGGCTGGTATTTTCCCTTCCATGGGATGTTTTGAAATTTACACCTTTGTTTTGAAAAAGACCCCAGCTCCCCTCCTTGTGATTTCCCACAGAGCAGAGGTTCCTGTGCCAGCCCTGTGTGAGCCAGGAGCTCTCCTGGGCGAGGGAAGCTGGCAGGGGACATTTCCCAATCCTTTCAAGACCTTTGTAGGCTGCCAGAGTGAGGCAGAGGGGTGTAATGGAAACCCTGTCCCCAGAGAGGAAATGTGAACAGAACCCTGTCTTGAGGCCCTGGCCTTTTTGGGGGGGAAAAGTGAATTATTCTGTTTGTTCAGTTGTAGTTACAGAAACCACTCAGTGAAAGAATGAAATAAAAGCAAAGACACTTCCCCTCAGAGCTCCATCTTTGTCTTGCAAGTCTTATTTGCTGACACAGATGTGGGCTGATATGAAATGCAGCTCCTGGAAGGGTGGAAGGGCTCTGCTCTGGGTTAAATGGGGACAAAGAGTCCCTGGGCTGGCCCTCACTTCCCCAGCCTTGTGTCTCAGTCTGATCCCACTGATTTCAGAGGGGTTTCTCCTGATCAGCATCCTCGGAGTGTGTGAGCCTGGCCCTTCTGCCACAGCTCTGGCACTTCCTGCAGCAGAGGCAGGATCAGGCTCTGAACTAAAGCAGGTTCAGGCCTTTTGATGCTCTCAGTGAAGCTGCAGGATTTGCCCTCTTTCCCACCAGTGGTGTAGGTGCTTTGTGGGTTTTTCCCCAGTGCCTCTTGCCATCTGGGAAATAACACTTTGGCGAGTCAATGGTAGAAGGGTTTAATGTAATAAACATGAATCTGTCAGACTCGAGTGCCCTAAAATATTCCAGGCTGCAAATGCAGGACCAACAGTGAGCTTGTTGATACAGCCTCAAGCCAGAACTAATCAGACATAGACACCATTTGCTTTCAATAGAAATTACATTCAAGAGGGCTGCTTCCTGCATGCAGGGAAAGATGGGAAGCAAAACAGAGTGATGTGGCACACTGGAAGGAAAGAGTTCTCTCCCTTCAGGCAAAGCATCTCAGGGTTTCAATGTCTTGCAGGGCCAGGGGCTCCCTATTTGACTAGAGGTTCTGCTGACTCAGCTCGTGCCTGAAGATCTTCCTGGGAAGCAAAAACATACAAGTGAATAAAACAGCCCTTGTGGTGTGCAGGGCTGTAAATAACAGGTAGTGAAAGCAGAATCAGCAGCCACCAGGCTGGGGCTGTAAAACTGCACATGTTGGTGCTGCATCAGGACAGGAAAACAGGCCTTTACCTCCTTGATCTGGCATAGAGATAACATTAATTTGCCTTTCAAGTGGCCCCTCTGATGCCCAGGGAGGACAATATCTCTTGGTTCTGGAGCCTCTGCTGGGACACTCAGAAAAGAGCTGGCAGGAACTCAGTGCAGAGCCTTTCCAACCTCTGTTACACTGGGTGTAAATCCAGCCCAGCTCACTGACAGCAGAGGGGTGACTTACACTGGTGGAAATGAGAGCAAAACTCAATGGAATTGGCCCTGAGAGGGCTTGATTTGCTCATTAGGGAAGGATAACTAGAAGCACATGAGCCTGCAGCCTCCCCAGCCCCACTCCTAGAGCGATCCCTGAGTTAAGCAGAACTCTAACTTTAGCTCACCATTTCCACAGCATTATTATTCCCCAGTTATACTTTGCTGTGCTCCTTCCAGGACCCCTCTCCTCCCACTCCAAGCAACACACACATTATGGCACTTTTCCTTTGAGGACTGTAGATCCTGGGAGTATTAAACTCCGAGAGCTGTTCTTACAAGATCAGCAGCTTTGCTTTGCAAGCTCAAGGACTTCAGAAAACTTGGAGGGGATCCAGGTTCAAGGGAACTCAACACAGATGTGACAAGGGCTCCCTGGTGCTAGAGTAATAAATAATAATTAATAATAATTAATCACTTCATGACGAGGTTCCCTGATCAGTTGTGATCACAGCTTCATGGCTGATATCACCCTGCTTTGAGACAGATATGACAGGCTTGACCTTTCCTCCTCACTGGCTTTATGCTGTTATAATTTTGGTAAGGCAAACCCTCAGCTTGTGTAAATCAGCACAGCTAGAGTGACTTCTGATTTATGTCAGTACAGGAAGGGAATCACAGCCCCTACATATTTTACCAGCCTAACAACCTAACACATAGCAAGGCAGACTCAGAGTAGGACTCTTAAACTGCTGTCTCTCACCTGCAGAGAGGAAAATAAAATCAGCTTTCAGGCTTCTAGGTATGATTGCTTCAGGGTCAGGAAGGGGAAACTCATTCTGTCTCTCCTCCCATGCAGTTGGTATTCTCCTCCTTCAGCGTATCACATGGCAGCTGAATTAGTACTACACTGCCTAATTACATTTTATCACCTCTGGAACATCAGATTTCAGGCAGTGAAAGAGGGGCTGTGCATTTGTAGCTGCATCCAGAATCCTATCCAGCTTTACATGGGAAAAAGAATAGGAGAGAAACACTCCTTCCACCCCCCGAAAAGCTTTTAATATTCCTTTCTTCCTCCTCCTGTGGCTCTTTTCACTTTTCCAGAGGCTGCAGAGAACTGCCTCCCCGATTGAAGCGAACTCACTCCCTCTTAAGGTTTCATCTCCTGAACAGACTCGAGATGTTCTGGCCCAGTGCTCTGCTGTGTGGGCACCCTCCCCACTCCTGATGTTCTTATTATCCTCATTGTCATTGGCCTGAGTCATCGTGGGCTCTTTTTGTTACACTGCCTGGAATGGCCTGTGATAAAGACACTTCCACGTTATTATTGCTTTTGCAAAGTTCTTTTTATTTCTTCTACAGCCAAACAATAATCTAAGGAGCCATATTGGAGGTGAAGCATTAGAAAGTGCCTGCTTTATTATCAGCACAATATGGGCCTGTAATCTGATGATGATAAAAATCTGCCCCTTTGCTTTGGCTCTTATCATTTAATTGGAGCGAAGGAGCACATTCGTTTGTTAATAATTTTATAATTGGTGCTATCTGCCGAGACCCATCAAAGGAACCGTGCACAACAACCTCTTTCAGTACAAACCATCTCCCTGCTAAAACGAGCTTTATAGCATTTCAGTGTTCCTGNTTAATCACTTCATGACGAGGTTCCCTGATCAGTTGTGATCACAGCTTCATGGCTGATATCACCCTGCTTTGAGACAGATATGACAGGCTTGACCTTTCCTCCTCACTGGCTTTATGCTGTTATAATTTTGGTAAGGCAAACCCTCAGCTTGTGTAAATCAGCACAGCTAGAGTGACTTCTGATTTATGTCAGTACAGGAAGGGAATCACAGCCCCTACATATTTTACCAGCCTAACAACCTAACACATAGCAAGGCAGACTCAGAGTAGGACTCTTAAACTGCTGTCTCTCACCTGCAGAGAGGAAAATAAAATCAGCTTTCAGGCTTCTAGGTATGATTGCTTCAGGGTCAGGAAGGGGAAACTCATTCTGTCTCTCCTCCCATGCAGTTGGTATTCTCCTCCTTCAGCGTATCACATGGCAGCTGAATTAGTACTACACTGCCTAATTACATTTTATCACCTCTGGAACATCAGATTTCAGGCAGTGAAAGAGGGGCTGTGCATTTGTAGCTGCATCCAGAATCCTATCCAGCTTTACATGGGAAAAAGAATAGGAGAGAAACACTCCTTCCACCCCCCGAAAAGCTTTTAATATTCCTTTCTTCCTCCTCCTGTGGCTCTTTTCACTTTTCCAGAGGCTGCAGAGAACTGCCTCCCCGATTGAAGCGAACTCACTCCCTCTTAAGGTTTCATCTCCTGAACAGACTCGAGATGTTCTGGCCCAGTGCTCTGCTGTGTGGGCACCCTCCCCACTCCTGATGTTCTTATTATCCTCATTGTCATTGGCCTGAGTCATCGTGGGCTCTTTTTGTTACACTGCCTGGAATGGCCTGTGATAAAGACACTTCCACGTTATTATTGCTTTTGCAAAGTTCTTTTTATTTCTTCTACAGCCAAACAATAATCTAAGGAGCCATATTGGAGGTGAAGCATTAGAAAGTGCCTGCTTTATTATCAGCACAATATGGGCCTGTAATCTGATGATGATAAAAATCTGCCCCTTTGCTTTGGCTCTTATCATTTAATTGGAGCGAAGGAGCACATTCGTTTGTTAATAATTTTATAATTGGTGCTATCTGCCGAGACCCATCAAAGGAACCGTGCACAACAACCTCTTTCAGTACAAACCATCTCCCTGCTAAAACGAGCTTTATAGCATTTCAGTGTTCCTGTTATTGTTTGCAGCCCCCTGGAGCACCTGCAGCTCGCACTCACCCGGCTCTGTGTGTGCCCCAGCTCCCAGCCTACACACGTGCTGTCACCTGGAGAGCTGCTGGCTTCTGCAATCCCTTCTGGATGGGAGCAAATCACACAGGACTCCATTTTCTTCATGGTGGAAAAAGCCTTTTTTTAATTTGCATAACTCAGTTTTTATACAGTTTTACAGACCTCGTGTGGGACTCCAATTGGTTAGTAGGTTTCTTGCCAATTATTTATTATTTATTTATTAATTNTCCTGCAACACTTCTGTTTTAACTAGACATCCCAATATTTTGACAAAGCAAGGATGTATCTGTTCACACTTGTGCCTCCCAGCCCGCTCACCTGAGGATCCTGCTCTCACCGAGCCATCTGCTCCTGAGCACAGACAGCTGGAGCTGCACGGGGTGTGAGGGAAGCACAGCCAAAGGCTTTGTTTCCCCCAGCCATGAAAACACCCAGGATGTGTCTGACAGTCACGCAAGAGCCAAGGCTGCTCTTAAACCCAGAGCCAGGCTGCTCCTGCCAGGCTTTGCAGGGCTGGGCTCTGTGGAGCTGAGCCCCAGCTCTGTGCCAGGGCACACACAGGGCATCACCCCAGCTCCTACAGCTCCGTGGTGCCTCGGGCTCTGAGACCTTCTGGGCTGCAGCTGGCCCCCCAGGAATGCTGCAGGAGTAGGGGGAAAGAGCTGGATGTTCCTCTGGCTCCGCTCCAGGGGTTTCCCTGATGCCTTGTGTCCTTTCGTGGTCGCCAAAACTGATGCCTTGTTCAGGCTGCCCTAGAACAGAGGCTGGGCAGAGTTACAGAATAAAGCAGGGATTTATTAAAAGGATTTCCTCCATGGATCCACCTTGGGCAGCACAAGAGCCCAGCCAGGGCTGCACCCAAGATGAACCAAAATGGTCCCAAAATGGACACCGGGCACGGGCTCTGGCACTTTTATCAGTTCTGCTCCATTTGCAGATTGGAGTTCATTGTCCAGTTCCAGCTTTAGCCCATCAAGTCCCATCCTGCTTGTTTTTCTCTCTTCAGCCCACGTTGTTTGTGCTCTTGGGCCTGAGATTTGGATCATTTGTCCTTGGTCCCCAGCTGGAGAAGGAATTGTTTTGTCTCCCTGCTCTGTGCAGAGAGCTCACCATCCCCTGATATGAAGCCCAGACCCACACACTAAAGCAGCACAGAACCTGAAAATATAAAAGCTCAAACCTGAGGCATCACCATCCACCAAGTGCTGGCCTACACTTGGCAGCTCTTCCCTGCAGCATGGGCACTTTGGCTGCAGCTATAAATACAGCAAAGCAAACAAACAGGCCACAGATTGCTCTTTTGCCTGAGGGTAAATAGCATTGCTTGGCCCATTGCCATGTAGCTGAACTCTTGCTCTTTCTCCCCCAAAGTCCTCACCACTGCTGCAGTCAGAGTGTCTTTTGGGATGAGGTGTCTATCAGGCAGGTGATCACACCCCTCTTCTCAGTGCTGGTGAGGCAGATCTGGGGTGCTGTGTCTGGTTCTGAGCTCCTCAGGAGGGGACAGACATGGAGCTCCTGGAGCTGGTCCAGTGAGGGCTGTGAAGATGATGAAGAGACTGGAGCATAACAAAAAGCTGGGGCTGATGCATTCACTTGACTCTACCTATAACCAGCCAAACTCATCAAATAAATGTGAATTATAAATCCTGCACCAGCCCCACAACTGTGGCACCCTCCAGCTCTGGGCTGCAGCAGAGCCTGCTCTGCTCCAGGGGGAGGAAGCCACGGCAGAGGGAAGGTAAGGAGCATCACACTGGCTGTTTAAGACATCATCATTTCACCTCAAGTATGGTTGCAAGTCCTGCCCACTCCACTGTTCTTCCACTGCTGTTTCTGACCCTCCAAGTTGTCCCTGTGACCAAATGACTCAGCAGCATGCCAAAAAACCCATCAGCCAAAAAACCCATCAGCCTCCCAGGCTGCAGCCTCGCTTTACTGAGCAGGAGCACAGAGAAACCAGGGCTAATCCTTCTGACAGTGCTTACCAACATCAGGCACCTGTATTTCTGCAAGGCTCCTTTCTGAAGCATCCCACCTTCACCTCCCAAAAGAGAAATAGCACAAGGCAGAGCTGAGGGCAGGATGTACAAACCCTTTGGCAATGTGTCCTTTTCAGACCTATTTTAGGGCTGGAGCTGATGCTGTGCTGTGGAAAATTTATAAGAATTTTCTGGTGCTTTCCAGGAATTCCTGGGTCTAAAAGCTCTTGTGCCCAGGATTTCCTGCAAAGCTCTGGAACCCCACAGTTCGGCAGTCTGTCATTAAAATTATTTGGACAGAAGCTGAGAGAAAGTTATCACAGGTTCCCCCACTGCCAGCTTCTTCCCAACACTCTGATCTGTTTATGCATCACACAGGAATTAAAAAAAAAATTAACAAAACTGATTAAATTTACATTTGACCTTATCACATCTGTATGGGTCTGTTCATGCATCAATCAAAGGGAGAGCAAAAAAAAAAAAACACCTCAATCTTTAATAACCCTTTACAACAGCTCTGTATCAGCCATCTGTGCAAACATGGATGGCAGAATGGCAGGAGAAGAGAAAAACCCCACAAGCTTTGTCTGCCAGATGCCAAGAGGCTGCCAGGGTCTGGAGGGAACGGGGAACCTTGTGCTGGGGCTGGCTGGGGACCTGCCACACAGTTCTGGTCCCCAGGCCAGGTCTGCCCCAGGCACTGAGATGTCCCTGACCCTGCTCAGCTCCTTGGGGCTGGGACAGCTGCGGGTGCAGCTCCTTCCCTGGAGCTCCATAAGAAAAATAAGAAATAAGGAGGGGAACTCTGGGCCATCTGTGGGTGCAGGCCCTTCCCTGGAGCTCTCTGCCCCATAAGAAAAATAAGAAATAAGGAGAGAAACTCTGGGCCATCTGTGCTAGAAAGCACCAAGGAAGCACTGGGCCAGGGAAAGCACAGCCCAGGAGCCACAGGGGCCCAAAAGGCTGCTCATGTCCCTTCTCCACCTTCACATCCCTCAGCCCTGTCAGGGGACTCAGCCTTTTTATATCACTGGGTTGACATGAGCAATGATGATTGTTTGACACAGCAAGGGTGAGAGACTAATTAAAACCCAGAGCTTTATGATTTCCTTTGGCTCCTGCAAGATCTGGCTGTCTAAAGGTACATTTATGTGAGTTTTAAGTGTTTTGTGCAAATTCTGCTGCTTGTGGAAGGCCCTGGATTCCCCAGCACGGAGAGGAAAGTGCTCTGTTCATTCCCAGGGCTGCTACAAGCAGCAGCAGGTCTGGCCCGAGCTCTGGAGGGATTCTCAAGGATCCCACTGGGATGTTTGGACATCAATCTCCATCCTTACCAGTGTCTGCACACAGAGACCAAACGGGGACCCTGGAACTCACATGCTTTTAGCCAAAGCAGTTCCCACCTGCAGGGTCTGGAAGTTCTTTGTCAGGAGCCCCCAGAGCTGGTAAGGTACACCATGTGATGGGAGTCACCAAGCTGTGCCTGCACCAAAGCTTTCTGTGGATGTTCTCAGTTCGTTCAAAGAGAGAAACAGATAATTCCTCCCAGACCTTGCTGTGGGAAAGCTTAGAGAAAGAATTAAAACAATTGGTATCTCAGTCTCTGCACCTGTTGTTTGTAGAAAGTTGTCTTCAAGGAGGTGTTGTTCCTAATTCACCAATGGTGAATTGGGGTGTTCTTAGAAGACCAATCAGGCCTTAAGTTAGTGATCCTGTCTATAAAAGTGTGTGATTTTGTAATAAAGGGATATTGCCTTCTGAGACAACTGGAGTCTATGTCTCTGTATTCCTGTTCCTGACACAACACTGACAGGTTTCCACTGGCTTTACTGCATCAATCAAAAGCCTGACTGAAATTAAAACTCAGGCCCAGATTTTGTGGTTTCAACTGCTGCCTGGGTGATGTGACAATAATGGGAGATAACACGGAGAGTTTGTGCACAAGGTAACAGCTTTGGAGCAGAGAGATCCTTTTCAGCTCTCCCAGGGGTCCAGCCCAAACTGAGCTAGATTCCCTCACTCCCAAATCACTGAACTTGGTGGTTTCTCTCATTGCAGGGATCCTGGTGAGGTGTTAACAGCCCTCCCACTCTGCTGTGACCCTGAATGCACCCAGAGTGACCTGCAGTGCCCTTGGCTGGAGTCTGCGTTGTGGGGGACAAGCAAGGATCTCTGTCCTTCTGACCCAACAGCAGGGAATTCCTTCACAACTCCACAGGGACTTGTGGTGGATCGGCCATTCTGCATCTCCTGGAGCAGAGCCCAGATGTGCAGCCACCTCTCTGCCCCAGTGCTGCTTTAAAAGCTGGGCCCTGCCCACCAAACCTCCTCAAGACAGATGGAGGAGCAGAAATAACCCAAAAGTTCCAAGCACCACCTCATCAAATACTCCCATTTCCTTCCTTTAAAAATAGATACAAATTTCCTTTCCTCCCCACTTCCCAGGGCAGTTCAGAGGATTCATTAATATTGGATGCACGTTTGGGCCTGACACACTTGATAAGCAGTTAGCATTAATCAGATTGAGTTTGATCAGCTCTGGCTCAGCACAGCCCTTGTCAGCCACTGTCACACCTCAGTGCTCATTGCCAGCACTGGGCTACCTGACAGAGCTGTGTCTGAGCCCAGGGCTGACCAGTGCACGAGTGAACCACTGCCCCTCAGACCACTGCAGCGTTTCCCCACCCTTCCCCACCATGGGACACCCACAGATCAGCCTGGACTAGTGGGAGGTGTCCCTGCCCATGGGGAGCTTTAAGGTCCCTTCCAACCCAAACCACTCTGGAACTCTGGAATAACTTGGATGTCAGTAAAAGCCACTTTTCTGACTGTGAGGTCTCTGCTAAGTGTGGCTTTTGAGATTGCTCACCAGGGTCTGCATGTCTTGTTTACCCCTCGGGTGATGGAACCACAGGCTCCTCTGAGAGGCAGCTCTACAACTGCTCTGCATTTTGAGGAGGCACTGAAAATCCCCCATTTGGGACACAGCAGTGTGATCTCATGTGCCACGTGTGAGAGCAGCAAGCACTCCAGGGAGCAGCTCATTTTCCATCACACAACACTGCTCTGAACCCCTCTGCAGCCAAGGGGGGCAGGACCAGCCCCTCTGGGGGGAAATGAACTTGCCCCAAGGTCAGTGTTTGGGGTGGAAGGACCTTCACCAGCTGCTCTTCACCCATGCTGGAGGGACCTCAGTGGGATGCTTTCCTTGCAGAGGACTGATGTCATTTTATCCTGTTTTCTGTCTGAGTAAAAAAAAAAAAAATCTTTGCTTGGCAGTTCTGTTGTACAGTTTTTATTGCTTCAAACTCAAAATAGGAAAAAGTAAAAGCGTGTGAGGTGCCAGACTGGTGAGGGAGGAACTGGGACCTATTTACCCCACCTTCCCCTGCAATAAGGCAGAACAAGCTGACTTTCCCTGGCTATAGATAGACCAAGGCATGTCCTATATCCTGCCTGCAGAGCCAAGTGATGCTGGCTCAGCATTAGCCTGGCTATCCTCCAAAATTGGATTTCCAATTAATAGCGTCGACTCATCACAGAAAAGAGGGAGCTCAGGCCTTAGCTGAAGGTCAAGGAGCTTCAGGCAGCACGGGGTGGATTTACACAGCACCCAGCTTCCCAGTCACCTGCAGCACACAGGGAGAGGCCAGGCCCAAGGCAGGAGCCTTCTGCCCAGAGGATGGAGCTTTCTGGCTGATCCTGAGCCCTGCAGCACTGCAGGAGCTGGGAGAGGGGAAGGACACTGAGAGCTTCCCCCAGCCACTGGGATGGAAGAGCATTTTTACCCTCAGCCAACAGAGGCACAAAACCCACCTGGCCTGGGGATGAAAACAGCTATAGTAGCGTTCAGATAATCCTGAGGAGACTCAGCTCACTCCACACCTTCCCTCCTTCCATGCTGAAGGACGAAGACCAGCCAGGTGTCCTCAAGCTGTCCCTTGAAACAAAGCACAAACACCCCTTTAGAGCCACCATTGCATTTGGATTAATTCCCTTTCTCCTGCTTAGGCAAAGGTTCACGATTTGAGGTTGGAGGGGAGAAGGGGGAGAAGGTATTTTATTTATAATTGCACGTTCCTTTGATTAAGAGCTGTTTCTGAAAGGTTTGCCTGAAACAATCAGAAGGGAAGGGGTGGGGCAGCAGGGAGAAGAAATCATGCAGCACAGTTTAATCCCAGCAGCGCTGCAGAGGGCTGGGAAGGGCTGGCACTCTCCACACACCCCCTGCAGAAGCTGCTGAGCAGATTCAGAGGATTCCACAGAGCTCATCCTCAGCTAAAGGAGACAGCAGCTCCTGGAAGACGCTCCCTTTCCACACACCCTTGGAATAAGGAGTCTGTTCTGGACAGATAGGGTCCCAACCAGTTGGAGAAAACTTAAATTCCCAAGGAAAGGATCAAAAATCCACCTGCTGAGGCTCACCAGACCACGTCCTCCCCTCCCCGAGCATGCTGTGGCCTGGCAGGACAGTATAATTACCTTATCAGTATTTCTCTGTCATATAAATTCACACGCACAAAAATCAATTAACCACCAGTGTTGCTGATTGTAAATCAACTATTTACATAATTAATTACTATATTTTAATAAATGGTATGCAGGAAAGGAAGCCGGCAAAATATAGCCATTTTTTTGGTGCCATCAATTATTTGGAAGGGAAGGCAATTATACTAAATCTTTCTTCCACCTAGCTCTCTTGTCAAGGGAAATTCCTCCCCCTCCTTCAGCTGATTCAAAGCCTGGAACTGAGCCTCCAACATCACATTACTAAATTGCTTAAGCAGCATTTTAAATAACAAAAAGGGATATCATTTAATTTTTCTGAAACATGAAAATCAATAAGCTGTCCTTCAGCTTCCCTGAGTGATTGGCCAGGGCTGTCTCTCTCTGAGCTAATTCAATTTTCAGTCTTATTTGGAGGAACCAAGGTTTCAAAAAATAATCAGGCTGATCTTATGGGCCTATCTGGGATTTCAAGGAGGAATCCCTTTCACTGAATGAGGTATCCTGTCTGTTTGGAAAGGAGGTGCATTTCTGTCATTATTTGGAGACAGACCCTGATCAATAATTCCTACTGATATTTATGGCTGCTCTATGGGTTACAGTTCCTTGTCTGTACCTGAACAGTCATGTGGGAAGCAAAATGAGGAGTCCCTTGACTGCATGGGTGAGGATCTCTCCAGGGATGGATGCCCCAAAAGTGTCAGTAAATTTCTCCCCCTGGAAATTCCTGAGCCCTGGGTGCATGGGGGGGAGGAGAATTCACAATGCTGAGCACCTTCCATCAAGGACAAGGGTACAGCCAAGGAGCCTGGCTGGGTGAGAGCCTTTCAAGTAAAGAAGCTTGGCCCTGGGTGGGAGGAAAACCAGCAGCTGGGGAGAGGGACTGGAGAAAAGGAGACTCAGGGGTGACCTCAGCACTCTCTGTGACCCCTGAAAGGTGCCTGTGCTCAGCTGGAGCTGGGAACTGACACAACCAGGGGACACAGCCTCGAGCTGCACCAAGGGAAATACAGGCTGGATATTAGGAAGAAGTTTTTCACAGAAAGAGTGATAAAGTTCTGGAATGTTCTGGCTGGGGAGGTGCTGGAGTCACCATCCCTGGGTGTGTTTAACCAAAGCCTGGATGTGGCACTGGGTGCCAGGGTTTGGGTGAGGTGTTGGGGCTGGGCTGGACTCCATGATCTTGGAGGTCTCTCCCAACCCAGTGATTCTGTGATTCTGTGAATTCTGTGATTCTGTGAATTCCGTGAATATTATCCTGCTCTGCTGAAGGCCCCACGGGTGGTTTCCAGCAGGACGCTTGGACTGCAAAGATGCCTCCTCCTCAGTGCAGCTGTGGATGAAGTCCCTAAGCTCTGCCCATCTGCAGAGGGTTTCAGCTGCATGCCCAGCAAAGCTTCAGTGCAGCCAGCAGCTTGTCCCCTCTTGGAGGACACCAGGTCATGCAGAACTTTGCCACAGGGAGTTCATATTCAGCTGTGTTTTCCCTTCAAAGGGGAGGGAGAGAGGCATTGATAGTGTTTGCAAAAGTGCTCCTCATCAAAGAATTGTCTTGGTGGCCTTGGTCCTGATGCTTTTCAGCCCACTAATTCAAGGGCTTGTATGCTTATAAATAAAGTTTGCCTGGAAATGTGGTTTTGGCAGCCCATCTCCAGGAGTGGCCAGCAGAGGATGCTTGGGGAAAGAATAAGAAACAAGTACAGCATGAATTTTTACCTTACCAGCAAGTCAGTGAAATGAAGGCTGAGCCAGCTCTTACATCTGGAACGTCCTTTCTAGTGGTAATGCTCCAGGAATTTTTCTGCTGTGGAACCAGCATCTGCATGCCCTTCCTCCTGTTTGGGGAGTGCATCTCCCTCCCTCTGGGACTGGTGCAAGGGTCCAATGTGACAGTAATGGGGGCTGCACCAGTATCAGAGCAGGGAAGACAGAAAACAGGTCATTTCTTTACAACAGCTTATGAGATTCAGCGGGAAATGATCGTTCATTAGAGATTTCACAGGAAAATCAAGCAGAAGTATAAATCTGCTCTGCAAATCTTGACGTCAGCTCCAGCATTAGGTCATGCAGCACAGAGGGAGATCCCTGTTCAATTCACTGAGATTACAGGCTCATCCATCAGAGTCTGCTAGCTTCATCTCATTACAGCCATCCACCCCAGAGCATAAAAGATGCCACAGCCATTACCTGGGTGACTGGCACTGCCCCATTTTAGATAAACTGGGATGGAACAGAAAGTTAAAGTGACCTCCCCAAGGGCAGAAGCTGAGAACACAAAAGTGGTTGCCCACTTCCTCCTGCTTTAGCCCCGTGAGAGATTTCTCCCTCCACACACACACACACACACACACATCTGTGTGTTTTCCAGAGTGTGTGTTTACACGGAGCTCAGTCACAACAGAGCAAATCTGAACATCCACTGAACCACCATAAACACTCGGTTTGAAACATTTTCTCCATCTTTCAAGATTATTGCAGCATCTGTTGATCACATTAAGTTGTAAGTGTGCTGTCTCCATGGAGACTGCAGAGGCTCCCTGGGTTTCCAGTTACTGTATGTGGCTTCAGCTGCAGGCAGAGTCACCCAGTGAGTCAATCACTGCTCCGTGCCATGAAAGGGAAGGATGTCACCAGGCTGATTGCTGGCCATGCTGGATAATGAAGCTGGATTTATCACTGCTCCTTCTTAAAGGGACATTGGTATGGAAGAGACACCCCAAATGGGGATTTGCGTGAGGTTTTGTTACATGGGACTCTTTAAAAGCAGTAGACATCATTCTTCCTTGAAAAGATCTCCATTCATCCATAGGGAAGCTCTCCCCATGAATTTGCACAATAACCATGAAATAACCAGAAACTCTTGTGAAACAAGCAGCAACAGATAAAAGCCACTCTTCAAGGGGGAAAAGACTATAGTTGAAATCCCTTTTGCTTTTCATCAGCTTGAGGAGGTAAGGAGAGTATTTCTTGTAATGGATCAGGGCTGAATTCAAGAGCATTCAGCCAGCACACAAAGTGACACCAGTAATGAGGAAGCTCAGTTAATTTGGCTCAGAGACTTCATTCTGTCAAACGTTTGGAAGCCCTGGAATTCTGTCTTTTAACTGTGCATTTGCTTTTAGTCCTTGTAAAGGGAAAAACACTCCCATCATAATATTTGAGTTCAAATCCTACAGGAGGCAAATTAGACACCAAAGCAAGCAGTGGCAAGAAATGAACCAGCTCTTATTGCAGATGCATTATAAATAAAAAACCCCAAAGAATCTCTTTTTTTTTTTCCCTGTTCTCACAAGCTAAGAAGTCAAGAGAAGCTGACCAGACTTCACAGCCACAGAGAGGCTTGATTCAAGAGGCTTCCTGCAAGAACAGAAGAATTTGTGCTGATGAGGGAGAAATACCATGTGCAGGACCCTGGTTCCTCCCCATAATCATGTTTCCAGCCAGTGCATTATCATTTTCCCCTTCTTTTCTCCCTTCTGTACAGATCTTTCTCTGCACTGTCCACCTGCAGTCCCTGCATGGATTCAAAATTCTCCTCTCAGAATCCCCTCTGCCTGAGAGAAACCCCTGCTCCAAGAGCACTCCCACTCCTTCCACCAGCTGCTGCAGCACTGTCATGCTTGGTGGTGTGGCAGGGAGAGGCTGCAGAGGGTAGGAGCTGCTCAGGATCAGCATCAGGGGCACTGTCTCACTGGCAATCCTGCCTTGGAAAAGTCCAGCTCTGTACCCAAACGCTGGTGGAGAAAGTGAGCTCTGTATCCTCAGCTGAAATCTCACCACTCCCCTCTCCAACCCTCCTTATGGTCACAGCTCCTCTCTTGAACTTCCCTTTCCCTGAGAATGGGCTACTCCTCACCCACCCTTCCTGTTCTCAGGACAGGGAAAGAGAGGCACAGCCTTGGCTGGGGCAGCAGTGCCACTGCTCTGCATCATTTCTTCTCATTTACAGCAGAGCAAGCAGCCAGGGGAGTCCTCAGGCTGACACGTCCTGCCCTGGAACTGTGTGTGACTGCCCTGGAACCACGCTCTCAACCAGTACTCTGTGCTTTCCCCTTCCTTATGATGCCTCAGGTTTGAGCTTTTATATTTTCAGGTTCTGTTCTGCTTTAGTGTGTGGGTCTGGGCTTCATATCAGGGGATGGTGAGCTCTCTGCACAGAGCAGGGAGACAAAACAATTCCTTCTCCAGCTGGGGACCAAGGACAAATGATCCAAACCTCAGGCCCAAGAGCACAAACAACGTGGGCTGAAGAGAGAAAAACAAGAAGGATGGGACTTGATGGGCTGAAGCTGGAATTGGACAATGAACTCCAATCTGCAAATGGAGCAGAACTGATAAAAGTGCCAGAGCCCGTGCCCGGTGTCCATTTTGGGACCATTTTGGTTCATCTTGGGTGCAGCCCTGGCTGGGCTCTTGTGCTGCCCAAGGTGGATCCACTGAGGAAATCCTTTTAATAAATCCCTGCTTTATTCTTTAGCTCTGCCTAGTCTCTGTTCTAGGGCAGCCTGAACAAGGCATCAGTGTGACCCTTCCACTTCTCTTCCCAAAACACCCCCTCAGTGTTGCTTGCCCCAGAACGAGGGGCCCTTCAAGGGGCACTGAGCCTCACAGGCTTTGCACAAGCAGAGCAAACCATGGAGGTGATTGAGTGTGGCATCCTGAGAGGAGGGGAGGGAACACAAATAAACAAACTGCTCTGCTTTAAAGGAAAGAGCTGCTGGATTTAATGTGACAGGGCCTGGGATGCTTCATTTGACACAGACTGGCAGCAGTCTGGTGATTGGCAAGAGCTCGGAATAATGGCTCTCTGGACTGTCATAACATCCCAGGATCATCTGCAGAGCAGCCCAGCCAGCCTGGAGCAACGTGTGGGATCAGCTGGGCTGTGCTTAAAAATGAAATAAGCTCAGTGGCTCGGGACTGTCCACTGCCAGGACCTGGAAGGAGGCAGGATCCAGGATCACACACACCTGGCTGCTTTTGGGCACTGTCTGGCTGTTCATACCTGTGGAAAGAGCAGTCCCAGGCCACTCAGAACTGCAGACTTGTTCCTTCATGTGTTTCTCCATGAAGGAACCTTGAAGGAGGCAAGAAGGAGAAAAGTTGAACTGAACAGCCCTCAGTGGTATGTTACATGAGTGATATAGGGGCAGACAAAGGCAACATAGACTCCATGATTCAGAAGGCATAAAAGGCATTTATTAATAGAAAATCACACTTCTTACAGAGAGCATAGTGAACCTAAGACCTGATTGATCTTTAGGAAACTTCTCTCACACTCTTGGTCAAGAAAGGAGTAACACCTACTTGTAAACATCTTTCACAGCACCAGGTGCAGGGGATAATAATTGTTTTAATTCTTTCCTTGAGCTTTCCCAGGCCGAGAGAGTGTGAGAATACCACAGTAGTGCACTGCAGAGCACTGACTTCTTTTGCACATGTATTGGCAGCCCTGAAGTGCTGCAACACTCTTATTCCAGGCCCTGTCACCAGTAGCTGAGTCAATCTCCAACCTGTGCCCAGAAAGCTCCTGGAGAAAGCTGGAGGCCACAACCCTGCACACAGAGCCAGCCCAAGCTTCTTCAGTGCTGGAGGAAGGATTAAAAATTATTTTTAGACCAGGAGCAAGAGCACTGCTTTGAGCCTGGGTACAACCTCCTGCTCCAGTCCTGGAGCTGGCTGGGGCATTACTTTTGCTTTTGCTCTTGGCTGTGAGAGCAGAGCAGCTGTTTGGGTGGGAAAGCACTCGTGTGTGAGCAGTGGTGTGGCTCAGTTGGTGCCCAAGCTGTATTTATGGTTTTCAAGGCTGGAAGCTGGCACTGTCTGCCTGAACAGGCTGGTTTAGAAACTGTGTCTGCTTCCAGAAGCACACTCAGTTTGCAGTGGTGGAACAGGATATTTCAAAACAAGCCAGGCACTGGCTTCCTTCTAGGGTAATCCATGCAGCTCCTGCCTTGTGTGTTTGGGAATAGTCACAGTCCCCACAGCTGCACTGCAGTGCAGCAGCTGCCAGTCTTTCCTGCTCACCACTCTCATGCAAGAAAGAAAATAATCAGATCCTCTTGCATTTTGATCACCTGTGGCTACACCAGCCCCCAGAATTGCTCAAATTACAGGGGGAAAAAAATGCACTGAGGTCCAGCACTTACAGCAGATGACCCAACGGGCTGTTTTCTTTCTCTGCAAGATGCCATCATTTCCTCTGACCAAAGTCTTCCAAATCAATGGGTGTTGAGAGCACTTGGAAAAACATTACTTAAAGATAAATAATTTTTTTTAAAGGGCAGCTGGTGAAACCTACAACCCCAGTTGCTAAAATCAGCATCATCTGTTATTTCCCATCCTGTCGCAAAATGTTCCATTTTATCTGAACTAAAAACAGCTTTTCTCTGCTGGAAACATGCAAATATCATTCCTTCATAAAGAAGCCACCAGATGGGAACTTAATAACTGTAGACTCTAATTCGTGTTGCCTGGAGTTGCAAAAACCACCAAACTTTGAAAATTCTTGTTTATACCCTGCTTATTCAGTGGTTTAAATATGTTTCCATGCACAGGCATCTGGCCCACAGCCAGGCTGTGTTAATTCCAGGGCTATTTCTCCACACAGGACACAAGCTGAAGTGACTGGTGGTGGGTTTGGCTCTCCTTGGCTCTTTTTTTAAAAAAGGGAGATTTACATGGGGTAATTGCCCTGAAGGTGAGCTGGTGGGAGTCTGTCAGCTCTGCCAAAGCTGCCCTTTTTCTCTGTGCTTGTTATTTTACTCACTGTTCATTTTTTTAACATAAAGTCTGTTCCCCCCACATCAAAATGTCTGTGAAGTGAAGCAGACATTTTTCTGCTCTTGGAGAAGTTGTGGGAGAGAAAATTTTATGGGAGTTTTATGGATGCCTAAATGGCTCTGCTGTAGGAGAGGAAGAAAAAGTGCACAGGAAGGAGATGGACAGCAAAGCACAAAGCAAGAGTGATATCCCTCTGTGCTCAAAAACATAAGCAGAGGAATACAGAACCCAGAAACAGCAAAAGAAATAAATTCTTCATGGATCCATTTATAACCAGAACAAGTGTTTGCAGTGCAGGGAATAAAAGCAGGCACTGACAGGGCAGCTTTCACATTAACTCTACCCATCCTCCAGGACTCCTTCAGAGCATTCTGGTGCAGGCTGGGCCTGGCTTTGTGTGCCAGCAACTTAAAACAGCTCCCTGCAAAGCCTGATTCACCTTCCTCCCTGGTGTTTGGCCACTGAAGCCTCACCTTTGCCCCACGGCCCCTTTTGGGGGGGACAAGCTGCTGCATGCACAGTCACCACTCAGCACAGACCCCGAGAGGGATTCACCATTGATTTGGACTTCAGGAACATGGCTCAGCGTGCTCAGCCAGGTAAGGTGACTTTTCCTCCCACCAGGACTCACCTGCCCTCACAGCTGGCAGCCAAGCCCACGCTGGTCTAACAGCTGGCACCAGCTGGGGTCTCAGCCTGCCACTGGTGTCTCCTGATAAGGTATCTGATATCACCTAGCTCTCAGGAGTCCTGGTTTGTATCTTCAGGTGCAAATTTAATAATTTTAATTTGTAACATTACCTTTTGCTGGTTTAAAGTGAGCAACACTGTGGGATTCTTGAGATTCACCTTGCAGGAACAATATTTACACTTAGCTGAAACACCCATTTCTGCTTCTCAGTGCCTTTGCAGGGTTCCATGGTGGCCAAAAGGATTAAACACCTCCTTGTTCACCTACTCACCTCTGCTCAGCACATTGTTTACACTGACAACTAGAACAATCCCCCGTTGTCACCTATTCAGCATCAGCGACCCCAGAACAGACAGCAACATCAGCAAGTCCCCTCTCTTTGCATTTCCCATTATGTGTCTGTGATGGAGTTCCTGTGAAGGACAGGACCAGTTGAACATGGACAGGAACCTCTTGGATTCAGTGCCTGCCCAGTTACAGCCCCTGGTGTAAGTATCACAATGAATGAGAGGAAGGAGAGGAACTCACAACTTCTGTGGGAAAATCAATCACCCACTCACCTCAAGCAGGTAATGAATATGCCATAAGGATCATCGGGTCCAACTCTTAAGCAAATAGCCCGTGCTGGGGTTGACCCTGCAACCTGGACATTCTTAGCAATCTATAAATTGCTATAAATATTTCAGCACTGCTAAAGGGCTTTGTCAGATGGCTGCATCTGCTCCTGAGTGCATTAACATGAAAGGTGCTGCGGAAGGCAACCCACCAGAGAAGGCTGCTGAGGTATGGAAGAGCCTTCTTCCAGCTCAGATCCAGTCCAGGCTGGGAGGAGCTGAGAGATGGAACAAGACTGTGAGCTGATCCCATTTCCTAATGGGAAGCTGGCCACAAAGCAGAGCTGCCAGCAGTGCCACTTGCTGGTGCCACTTGTCTGCTCAGGAAGCCCAGCTGGGCAGGGCTCCTCTCCTTCTCGGGGGGCAACAAACCTGCCAGCACTGGCACTGGAATTGGCTCCTGCTGTGCCATAAACCAGGGCTGGCCAGGGGCTGAAATGGGGTCCTTGCTAGGGCTGGCAGCATCTGCACAGGAGGAGATATTTTCTGCACAGGAGGAGATATTTTCTGCAATTGCAAACACTGAGCTCAGAGCTCAGAGCACAGAGCTCCTCTTTCCTCCCACCAGCAGCACTCCTGCTGCACCAACATCATTCCACTCTTGTATTCCTGCATGGGAATCTTCCAGTCTCTGTGGATATTTTACTCTCTTGAAAGATAAGCACAGAGGAAGGAATGCATAAATTCAGGTTCTCAATCCATAACCAAAGAAAAATCTGGCTATTAAAAGGAGGCCCATCAACCCTCCAACACTGAAGCAGAAACTCAGGAGGAATGGGAGGAACTCACAACTTCTGTGGGAAAATATGTGCCTCAATCACCCACTCACCTCCAGCAGGTAATGAGAAGTTAAGACCCATTCTTTAGAGATGAACCCAGGAAAGGAGGCTTGAGATTTCACCCAGGCAGTAAATGATAATTAAAACCTGCTAAATCTACCATCATTTTTTTCTCTCTGGGTGTACAAAGAAGAAAGAAGAGAGAAGCAGGAAGGGAGGGAGGCATTTTATTCTTGCATCTAACCTGTTTTCCAGATGAGTTTTTCAATGATCAGATTCAATCTACTGTAAAAACTTCCCAGGGAGAGAAACCCTCAGCGCATGAACCAAAAATGTAATGATCTGAGAAATGTATTCCTCTTTAGGGGGAAGAAAACTGGCTTCAACTTTGTGCTCCCACTTTTATTGTTCACAAACTAGGAGGATTTCTTTGGCACAGTGTTGAGAGGCAGTGACTGAGCAGTGGCAGTGAGGCAGCCAGAGGCACGGGGAGATCAGGTCTGTGGCAAACAGCCTCCCCTTGGAGGGGCTGCCAAACTGCATCAGATCCCATGTCTGCCTGCTCATCCTCCTCCTCACATTAGGTACCATCCTGGACTCTGCCAGGAAGAGGCTGGCCTAAATTTGGTGTGGTTTAATAAATCTGCAGCAAAATGCATCATCATATTTTTATGCTATATACATATATATACATTTATGATTATATGTATGTATATATTTATATTTATATTTATATTTATATTTATATTTATATTTATATTTATATTTATATTTANTATTTTTATTATATATTTTTATATGCTTTTGCCATTTTGTAGCAGTGCCCATGTCTTTGGTGACTCTTGTTAAGTGTCCTGCCCCAGTGGCTTCCTGTGGCAGAGTTTCACCATAATTATGTCCCGTGTTAAAGAGCACTTTTAAAATCAGTTCATGCAGTTCTGGCTACATCTGTGCTTCCAGCTTCTGCTGAAAGGTCTGGTCCCTAATCTGTGCTGCTGTGCCACCAG
This sequence comes from Leptocoma aspasia, assembly GCA_013399835.1. Classification (NCBI taxonomy): domain Eukaryota; kingdom Metazoa; phylum Chordata; class Aves; order Passeriformes; family Nectariniidae; genus Leptocoma; species Leptocoma aspasia. The sequence continues at coordinate 253,138 of VXAX01001920.1, forward strand.
GAATCCCTTGTGACCATTAGCAGAGCACTTCCCCAGGGTCAGCAGGGCTCAGCACACAGGGAGGTGCTGCCACTGCAGGTCCCCTTTGTGCAAAGCCCCAGGAAATGAGATTTTCCACTGGATAACTACTTGTAGTGGGTTTGGTTTGCTAATGCGAGAATTTTGTAATTTTGAATTTTTTTTTTGGTTTGCTAACCAAAAGGGAAAGAGAGCTTTCCCGGAATTTTTCCTCTTTAACATGTGTTTTTCACAGAAGCTTGTACAACTTCCCAGTAGTTCTACAGACTGTCAATTACACAAAAAACTTTTACATTATTTCCGTAGATGCCTCTCATTCAAAACCAAGACACTGCTGTAGCTGCAGTGAGCAGACTCACAAGTGAGAGCTCCCAATTTCACAGGAGCTCTGTTCATCCCCCGTGCCCTGGAACTCTGCTGGGCTAAAACAAACAGAGTAGGAACTGCTACCAGCTCAGACCAGGAGCCTTTTACACACATGTGAGCAGCCATGCAAGCTGATGAATAACAGGGAAGGAGGTCTCACAGCCCAGCCAGTCCCTGGGGTAACTGGTGTTGCTCAAAAGGAAACCACATGATCGTGTTTGTCACTTCTAAACATCGCTCAAAAAACGAGTCCTTCAGAACTTTACGTCTTTGTACTAGCAAGAACCTTTATAATCGTGGGTGCAACATGATTTAACATGTGAGAAAAATTTATCAGAGCAGCTGAGGTCACCAGAGCCAGGCAGAACAAGCAGCTACAGAGAACTGCCACACTCATTGCATTCAGTGTTTTCTGCAGGACAGTGTAAGCAGGGAGGAACCTTCAGCGTCTGCCCGGAGCACTGGAAGATGCCTGGGGCACAGGCAGGTGGGAGGTGAGGGGTGTTTGCATTATTCCCAGTAAGAGCTTTGTGTGATTCTGCACCTGCTGATGCAGAGTCTCCACTGCTCTTTGGTTACCTGGTCCCAGAAGAAATTCACAGAATCACAGAATCCCAGAATCACTGGGTTGGGAGAGACCTCCAAGATCATGGAGTCCAACCCAGCCCCAACACCTCACCCAAACCCTGGCACCCAGTGCCACATCCAGGCTTTGGTTAAACACACCCAGGGATGGTGACTCCAGCACCTCCCCGGGCAGAACATTCCAGAACTTTAGCACTCTTTCTGTGAAAAACTTTTTCCTAATATCCAACCTAAATTTCCCTTGGAGCAGCTTGAGGCTGTGTGCTCTGGTTGTGTCAGCTCCTGGAGACAGAGCCCAGCCCCAGCTGAGCACAGGCACCTTTCAGGGGTTCAGAGAGTGCTGAGGTCACCCCTGAGCCTCCTTTTCTCCAGGCTGAACACCCCCAGCTCCCTCAGTGGTTCCTCACAGGGTTTGTGCTCCCAGCCCCTCACCAGCCTCGTTGCCCCCTCTGGATGTGTTCCAGCCCCTCCAGGTCCTTCCCAAACGGAGGGCCCAGAGCTGGGCACAGCACTCGAGGTTCATGTTCATCACTTGACACCAGAGCAGACTGCACCTGCAGCCAGTCCAGGACCACCTGAGCACAGCAGGGCTTAAGGAGAACCTGTGCCATTTCAGGAGGGTGGCAAGCCCAGAAATGGGGCTGCAGAGCTGAGTCCCACTTAGCCTCAGTGCTCTCTCCAGGACAGAACTGACCCACTTCATAAACAACTCTCTTCCTGCAGCATCCAAATGCTGCTGTAATCGTTTAGCACTACCCATGGACTAATTTTCTCCCTCAGGGACAGTAGATTAGATCCCACAATTTCTCTCTCCCCCTGAGTCTTCAAAAGGTCTTTCAAGCGTAATAAACTCAGGTATTTATATATCAATCTGCGTTACCTGAGGCACATATTACAGAGGCCTGGGTCACAGCAACATCATTACAGTGAGTTTTAAAGAGAGCAATGGGAATAGGAGAGATAAATAATTCTCTCTGTGGTGCCCTTTCTATTTGTATGCTGAAGCTTGGAGCAGTTCCCTGCCTTGGACACACCTTCTGAAATACAGCATTTCACACCAGAGCTGGAAAAAAATCAAGGTAAGCTGCAACCAATCCTCCAGAGCTAAGAAAACAGCCTTTTCCCCTTTAAATTACAGGCACTTATACTTCACCTTGGCTCCTGTCTTCTGCTGCTTCCTCCCACTTCTTAATCCCTTGAAGCTGTTGCACACCTGCAGTCACTGCTTTTCACAGCATTTATGCTGCATTTTTACATTGCCAGGGATATTACAATGTGAGAAAAAGAGGTCGTGGCTTGGCTGCCTTGGGGAGCAGCATCAGCCCCTCTCCATGGCATTGGGGCAGCTCAGCTCCAAGAAATCTATTCCATCACAGACACTGAGGGAAACTTCTCTTTAAGCATTTGCTTAATATTTTGTTGGGCTGGAGGCTGAAACTGGGCCAAAAAAGGCCTCTGAACACCTGCAGAACTCCTTGGTACAACACTTCTCTGATATCACTTCACCCAGTTCCTAAAGAACATAGTACACGTTTGTGACTGAAGAAAGAAGCAAATCACATAAAAGGGCTGCAGAAGGGTTGTAAGCTCTCTTGCTTACTCACTAGCTGACACAAGCGGGTCAGATCATTCCAACAGCAGCAGTTCATTGTTGTATTCAGAGGCCAAATGAAAATCAGGTTCCTCTGGCACCAGGTGAGGTACAAAACCACTGCAAAAGCTTTTTGACAGCTTGAGGCTGTGAAGAGGAAGACAAACATCTGGAGCCATCCAGCAGACACAGAGGGTCTGACCCCTAGTCTGGGGCTCTGGCCACGCTTTCACACGGGCACTGGCCAGCCCTCACCTCTAAATTCCTGCTCACCATATGCTTCATCCTGGTTTATAAAGGCATTTTAATGCATTGGCTGGCCTCTGAGGAAAAAAAAGTGCCTGGCACTTGTTTAAGTGTCTTTATTAGACCTGAAACAAATACCACATCATTTAACTTTGAGGCTTTTGTTGCTGGTATCAGTCCTGTACTGCAAATCACAGACTCAAGACTGCATCTAACCCCTAATAAGCAAACAAACTGCTATTCGTCCACCTCCCTGCTTTCCCCCAGCTGCTGTTATCTCTGTGTGAGACAGGGAATTGGAGGAAAGAATGACCCAGTGATTGTCTAAATCAGCCCAGCTCTAATTTACTGGAATATGGTTTGAGCAGCTAATGTAACACCTGCTGTGAGCAAGATGGAGCTATCTCCAGGACTTCTGTAGGCTAGGAATATTCACTTAAATGGCATTGTCTGGCTGCACTCACTGGAGGGCTGCTGTACCACAGAGAGCAGTTAACCCTTGGAGTGTGAAATTAGGTCAAAAAGAACCAAGCTTTCAATGGCAATCGGAAAAGTTAACTTTCCACTGAAAATCGGGTGTCCTGTTTGCCTCTGACACTTTCTCAGCTCCTTGAGTAGCAAACAGCTTGAGCAATTACAGTGCTCAGGTAAACAGACACCGGCAAGGTGTCCTCAGGATGCCCTCAGTCTGGCAGGATCTTTTCCCAGCCCTCACTGAGCAGTTACATGCCACGTTTCCCATGGCTGGATTAAGCAGGTGGTCTCTCCTTAGACAGAAAGGATGGAATTTTTTCTTCTTTGAGACACACAGAAGTCAGCACCTTCCCTGGTGCCAAAGCTGAGCTCCCCAGAAGATTACCTTTGCCTCTGTCCTTCTGCTCCTCACAATGAGGTGAAGGGAATAATTCCTCCTTTGCTTATTGTCTGTGAGCATTTCAAGGCAGACACTGAGCACGTAAAGCACCCCACACCAGCAGCACCTGATGGGGCAGGAAGATGCTCATCATATAATCAGCTTCAGTTTCAACAGCAAGGTCATCTCGAGCTGTTATAAAGTCAACACTCACAAACCTGCAAGTATAAGACAGAAATCCTGTTTTGACTGGGTTTGGTAGAAAATATGTATAATTTAACCTTCTTTTTAAGTGTAAGGGTAGATTTTCAAGAAGCAGTGCTTTCCAATCAGGTGCTATGGCATTTTACACAAGAATACACCTGGATCAAACGACTTATCTCCGTTTAACAGCTGGGAAAACTGAGGCAGGGGAAAGTGGAGTGATTCCAGACTAAGCTGGAACCCTGTAATTCACTGGGCTGTGTGCAGGCAGCACAGAACCGTCTGGTTGAAAGCTGAAGCACAGCTCCTGTCACCCTCAGCAGTTCAGGAGCAGGGGAGCTCCCCCAGCCTGGAAAGCTGGATGAGTAGAGAGCACCCCTGTGAGCTGGGAGATGCTCCTGTCCCTGTCCAGGTCAGCCTCTGCAGAGAGGAGGCCACTTCCAGGAGCTGCCTGAGCCACTGAGCTCCCAGGAGCAGCCAGGGATCAGCTGCAGCTGCAGGAGATCATTCCTGTGTCAGCCACAGCCCCCCAGGCTGAGGAGAACAGCCTGGATGTGAACAATATCCTGCTTAGGGCTCCTTCATCTTTCCCCTTTCTGCCTCCCCAGGGAAACGACACACTGCCTTGCTCTGGACCAGGCTCCACACACAATATGATAATGGGACAGTTTCATAATTGCAATTTAAAAAATATATTAGAGCCAGAGAAAACTGGAGAGGTTTTCAGATGCTTTTGTCTTTGTCACCCAGAAATTAAAGGATTGCTTAAAATTGCTTTTAGTGCTTGGCCAGCATCAGATGGAGGTTCCTGTGCTTCTTTTGGGTACAGCTGTGAACTAGCCACCTGGCCACCTCCCTTCACTCCAGGGATGCCTTTCCTATAAAAAACCAATCCTTTCCTAACACCAGACAGCAAGAGATGTAAAAGCCACAGGAGGAACAGCATTAATGAGTGTAGCACCATCTCTGGAAACAGGGAGAAAGCAAGATTAAAATCTGGGAGGCAGATGTGAGGTCAGCTCAAAAAGAGCCTGAGAGCCTCAGAGGGGGAGCCCCAAGGGTTTTACCATGGGCCAGGTGTCCTGCACTGACCATCTGACAAACCCCACAGCTCAGGCAGCAGCAGCTGAACCCCCTGCTCCTGCAAAGCCCACACCCACGCTGAGGCACGGCCAGACCCAGCTGAGGGGCTCAGGGTGCCCAGGGAGGGCTTTGGGATCTTCTCACCTGCCTTTTCTTGGGTCACCTTCACAGCCCATCCCTGGCAGCACAATGAGCTCAAGAAGGGCGATGGCTGTGAGGGGTTAAAACTTCTCCCTGCCACACACCTTGTCTTGCTCTAACTACACCTAAAGCCCAATTTTTAGTTAATGTAAAAAAAAAACCCCAAAACCACACAAAACCCACACAACCCTCCCCTCCCCCCAGCAATCTTTATCCTAATTCTCCCAGGAAATAATGACTTTCTGTTATTAAATAATGTGAAATGATTGAGGTGAGTCATAAAGCATTTGTATTAACACTAATGGATCCATGATTAATTTTTTTCTTTATTTTATCATTATAAAACTTGTCTCTGTCTTCCCTTCCCCCTTTCTCTGTCCTCCCCATCACATTTGGTTCTCAAGGGAGGTAATCAAGACTTCACTTGAATTTCTCATTACTTGAAAGGCTCCACATCACAATATGATAATGGGACAGTTTCATAATTGCAATTTAAAAAATATATTAGAGCCAGAGAAAACTGGAGAGGTTTTCAGATGCTTTTGTCTTTGTCACCCAGAAATTAAAGGATTGCTTTAAAACATATTTTTAAACAAAAGGAGAGGGTGGTTTCATCTTACTGTTATGTAAAAACCATTGTGCCCAAGCTTCATTTTGGAAAGTCCATCCTCCCTTTTTATTTCCTTACACCCCCCCTCTTCCCTCCTATTTTTTTTTTTTTCCTTTTGATAAAGTACCAGGCAACATTAACTCCAGGAAGATGCAAAACTAGACTGGTAATTAATTCTACCACTAGAGGGAAGTTACTGTGCCTCAGTTTCCCGTTTGCAATGGAAGACACTCCAGGAGCCAAGGCTATTTTTGTATTTTTATCCAGAATGCCACAGGCTCATCCCAAGTATTTTAAACCCTGCCTTGAGGAGCAGGGCGCAGGTGGCAGAGATGAGCAGAATTAGCCCTGTGCTCTGCTAACAAGCTCTGAGATCCCACAGGATATAAGGTTGGATTAGATGTGACAAATAATAATGATTACTCTTATTATTCCTCCTAGAACTGGTCTAAGGCATCATCAGCTAGAGATGTGTCAAAGTGGCAAGACATTATGGCTTATGTGGAACTCTGAAAAAGCTGGAATTTCTGTCTAGAATTCTGTCTGGGATTTCTGTTTTCTATCCTTTGCTGGATAGAAACCCACACATTTTCTGCTGAGAGTGTTGCTCCCTTTAGCCTCATTCCCTGAGCAGCATGAGCAGTGATCCCAGTTCCTGGGGTCCCTTCCTGGATGGGTTTGTGACACCCTTGTGTGGCCAGGGACGCCCTGCAGTGACCACACCATGCCCCACTTCGCTGCTTCCTCCCTGTGCTGAGGATGAAGCTGCTCAGGGAGATCTCAGAAGCGCATCCAGGGCTTGGCAAGGCTGCAGGAGAGGTGACCATCCCCAACAGCTGCCCCTCCCCAGCACGGCCAGAGCAGGGACAGGGGCCCCTGAAAAGTTCCCTCTCCTTGCCTGCCATGCCCGATGGGCACCCCGGCATCTCTGTTCCTTGCCCTGTTGCAGCAGTGAGAGGCCCCTGGCTCTGGGGCACAGCTCCTGGAGGCAGGACCAGCTCCCTGAGCATTGGCCCAGCTCCAGGGCCTGGCCCCTGGCAGAGATTAGGTGCTCCTCTAAAGCAAATAATGCCCAAATGCAAATAGCGGCAGCAGCAAATTCTTGATTAAATATGAACAAGCACAGAGAATTGCTTATGTCACTCACCCCACTCCTCTCTGTCCTCCATCTGTCTGCTTCTCTCCCCTTCCACCATCTCTCCCCCAGCCATCTGCTCAGTGCTCTCCCTCCTTCTCTCCCCTCCCTGTCCCTGCTGCCCTTCCCTCTGTGGCTCTTTTGCTCTCAGGGGTTCCCAGTTTGCTGCTCCTCTCCCAGCTCCTTCAGGCTCTGAGGTGTGAGCTGGGGGGTCAGGGGGATGTTGTGTCAGCAGTGAGAAGCTGAGGACAGATGGTTCCTGCTCCTCTGCATCCCCTGGGAATGTCTCCCTGGCATCCTGCTGGAAGGAGCTGCAGGTGGGAAGTGGAAGGTGGATTTTAAACCAGGTTAGCAACACCACTTGTCCTGCTTGTGCAAGGAGACAAGTCCTTTGATATCACTTTTTGATACTGATGCCTTGTTCAGGCTGCCCTGGAGCAGAGGCTGGGCAGAGTCACAGAATAAAGCAGGGATTTATGAAAAGGATTTCCTCAGTGGATCCACCTTGGGCAGCACAAGAGCCCAGCCAGGGCTGCACCCAAGATGAACCAAAATGGTCCCAAAATGGACACCGGGCACGGGCTCTGGCACTTTTATCAGTCCTGCTCCATTTGCAGACTGGAGTTCATTGTCCAATTCCAGCTTTAGCCCATCAAGTCCCATCCTTCTTGTTTTTCTCTCTTCAGTCCACGTTGTTTGTGCTCTTGGGCCTGAGATTTGGATCATTTGTCCTTGGTCCCTAGCTAGAGAAGGAATTGTTTTGTCTCCCTGCTCTGTGCAGAGAGCTCACCATCCCCTGATATGAAGCCCAGACCCACACACTAAAGCAGCACAGAACCTGAAAATATAAAAGCTAAGGCCTGAGGCATCAATATCACAGTTTGATATCACTTCCCTGTTAACTCCCCTGGTCTCAGAATTCTGTTCAGGCCAAAGGCAAAGTAAAACTAAACTGGTTAATATTTGGCTGTTAAAATATTCTGTGGTCATGATGGGAAAGATCAAACTGTCCCACGAGCCTGTTACCCATCTTGCAACACCATTCACACCACAGCAGTGTTTGCACAAGCTGCTTTGGAATCAGAATAATGGCCTTTTAGCCACCTTGATGGGATTTATTTGCTTTCCTCTGGAGTAAACAAAAGCACAAGGCAAAGGCACTGGATCGATGGGCATTAAAATCTCCAGAAAGGACATAAACCTCATTTCTGCATTGCCTACACCTTCCCAAGGTGGGAAGCATTCCTGCTGCCTGGCTGGGGTGCCAGCAGCACTCCAGCTTCAGGGGATTTGTGTGCTACCATGGGAGCCAACAGAACTGCCTGCTGTCATAGACAGAGATTGGGTTTGATCCAGACTGGCAAATCCTGGGTTCCTATAAAAGAGCTGAATAAGGGCCCTGTGTCTGACAAGAAGGAAATAAAACTATTGGACTGTTGGCTTTGATAAATCCTTTCCCTGACACATTCCTCTGTCTTTGTTTCAGCAAAGGATAATGGGAGAGAAGGAGAGAGAGAGAGAGAGAGAGAGAGAGAGCGTCCTTTTTTCCTGATAATTTAAATACAGTGAAACAATGACCTGATATCAACATAAAGCTGTTAAGGAATAACCTGACTGTGCACCTTTTTTCTAGAGTCTCCAGGGTGAAATCAGTTTAGATTGATGCACGATAAAGGAACCTGTTGCCTGAATGGGGCATCTCAGTGCAATAGGCTGTTATCAGCCCTGTTAAACAAATAAAGCTGTGAAGTGCAGACATATTGTCTGAGGCACGCTGAAGCTTCCCAGGCAGCCAGATCTTCTTAAGGAATCCCTGATAAAGGAACAAGCCTGTTCAAGTTAATGGATATCCTCGAGGGCTGCTCTGGAGAGGATGGGGATCCTCATCCTCGCTGTGGCTGCTGCTGCTCATCCCTCCCTGCACAAAGACAGCAGGGAGATGCTTTTGCTGGGGCAGGAGGGAGGAGAAGGGGATGTCCTACGTGTGCAGAATCCCAGAATGACTAGGTTGGATGATCTTGAAGGTCTCTTCCAACCTAGTCATTCTGTGAATTCTGCAGGGCAGGAGGTGCTGGGGGATGAAGCAGTGGGAGCAGCCCCAGCCCTGCTCAGCAGTGGCAGCAGAGGGGCTCCTGGGTTGTCAGGGGTGTTGGACCTCAGCTTTTGGGCCTTTGGACAAGGACTGCTTCCCTGAAAGGGTCATGGGGCAAGGGACAGTGCAGAGGGGTCTTGGCTCAGGGCTGCTTTGCCCTGGATCTCACCTCAAGTGACCCAATCTGGTCACTTCTCCCCCTGGAGAAGGGAGAAGAGGGGTTTGTCCCCAGCACATGTCCTCCAGGTGAGCATCTTTCAGCAATACCTTCAGTCTGAGCTACTCAGACTGTGCCACTGAACAGCTCCATCCTCAGCCCATGCTGAGCCCACAAAGCTGAATCCATCCTGACCTTGAGATCTTCCATCTGGGAGCAAGAATCAGATGCCAAAGTTACCTTTCAAAGCAGCTTCACACCTCCTTCCTGTCACAACCATCTTTGGACTTTGTCCTGATTTGCCCCAGCCTGAGTGAGAACAACACTGGGCTCCCTTCAACTGGACTTCTGGCAACAACAAGAGAATTGTAATATCACTGCAATGTTTTTCCTAAGGGGGAAAAAAAACCAAACCAACAACCCCACAATTTGTTTGTCTGCCTGTGACAGGGAAAATTTTTCATGTTACCATCAGCCCTGGAGTTCATTCACCTATTGGAAAGATGTCCAGCTTTGAGAGATGTTTAATCTTACTCGAAAGGCGATAATTAGGAAAACACACACAAACACATGTGCCACACGCTCCCAGCCTCATTAGAGCCTGCTTTCTCCTTCAGCTGAGGAAAGGGGTTTGTTTTGATGAAGGGGATGATTGTGGTTTTGTGCTTGGTTAAGGTGTGTTTGCATATGTGTGTATCCATGAGGAGATGTAGGTTCATATTTACATCGCTGGAGGGGAGAGGTGTTTCACTTGCTGAAAGCTGTGAAATTCCCCATCCTGGTTCCATTTTTGGGAGCAGATTTTGATGAGATCTCTCCCGTCACTGCATAAGAGAGGATCTAATCACGCCGTACAAAGACAGCCACAACTGACAATACATCTCCCTCTTCCAGGAGAAAGGAAGAAGGGAACAAAATGAATAATTCAAATGATAATTAGCAGTGTAATTATTCCTGTTTTTAGAGTAACCTACAGGACAGAACATCAACGCATGAGTCACTGGCAATGTATAAACAGAAATAATTTGGAAGATGCTGTCCTGATGCTTTACAAAGGGACTTGTCAGAGAGTTTCTCTTTTGATCTCACACTGGCGTCAAGACTCCCCTCCAAGTGCTCCCTGTAAGGTCAAAGCTGGAATTTGTCACCCAGAGCTCGGGTGACAAAGGGAGAGGGCAGCTTCAACAGCAGCACCAGGCAAGGGGGACACAGCCTGGGAGCTGAGATCATCAGCTGAGCCCCCAGAACACCAGGCAGTGGTCTGGGCTTGGTTCAGGCCGTGGAGCAGCGTTTTCCTGGGTCTGCACAGCCTGGGGCAGCAGCTCCCAGCTGCAGCTCTGGCTTTGATGTGCCCAGCCCAGAGATGGATCCCCTGCAGGCACCAGGGGCTGAGACCTGCAGGGGCTGAAGCACTGGGAAGGAAGGTGGGGGGCGCTGGTTTTTTAGGGGGAATGGGGAGGAGGTAAAAGCTCAGTCTCAAGGTGTCCCACACTGTGCTTGTGAAGAGCCAAAACCCGGCCCAGGAGAGAGCTGCCAGGCCTGACACTGCACTTGTCCTTTCTGATAGGGATTCCTGCCACATCCAGAGATCTTAACCAACAGCCCTCACAACCTTCCAAACTTAGTTTTGCTTTTGGTAAAACCTGGAGAATCTGTCTTTAACAGGAAACATGAAGCCTTGGTGGCTGGAGCAGGTCCCATCAAGGAGACACTGAGCAGCAGCAGCCTCCTGTGAAAGCCAACAATGGGAAGCCTCTTGGCACTGGAACACAAGAGGAACAGAAGAAAGATGTCTTTAATTTGCCTGGTAATGATCAATACAGAATCAAATCCGACCTTGAATTTTAATGGCTCTGTGCTAATAGGAGCCACTCACAGATGGAAGGAGGAGGACCAGAACAGCCTGGGGGAGGGAGGGCTGCAAGGCACAGCAGGCTCAGCACCCTGTGTGGCCACCCCTTGCCACCATGAATGTGCTTTTTGGGAGCTGGCAGAGGGAAAATCCCTCTGGGGTGGCAGTGGCTGTTGTGGGCACAGGAGCTGGCATGACCCAAGGCTTCCAGGGCTCCCCCAAGCTCTGTTTCACCCAGAAAATTCAAAGCACTCCTTCAAAAACAAACAGAGAAATAGGAAAATTGACTCAAGAGACAGGTAAAGTCCTTGCCCCAGGTTCAGCTGGCAGTAACCAGAGCTGCAGGTGTCCCAGGCCCTGTGGCCCTTCCCTGTGACACTGGGGCCTCTCTGTTGCTCCCTGTCTTTGACATGTATCAGGTACTGAACAGACAAGATGACTCAACTTCTACCCCAAGGCACTGACAGCATTTGCAATTGGCAGAGACTCCTTAAAAAGTGAAAAAAAGCATAATACATTTATATATATAAATAAATAGACATTGACCAGTTGAAATTGTATAGTAGCTGTTAACATTGGCATCTTTATTTGCTGCATCAATTGTATTTGATTTAATCTTGTTCCCACGCTGAAAACATTTGACTCATCTGCTAGGGGTTCTTTTTGTTGATATAGAATCATTTTGACAGTTATCCTGTTGGCTGTTAATAAATATCTGCACTTTTTATAATCAATCATAAAACAAATCCAATCGCCTTTTCACTTTTTATTTGACCTTAATCCTAACAAATCTCCCACAGTTTTATTGAATTTACTCATGAGCTAGCAGAAGAAGAAAGAAGAAAGAGAGGGTTTCCACTGATGCTTGTCCATCTGTCTAAGGTGAAGAGAGTCTGGAGGATGTGAGATGGAACCAGGAAAATATTCACCTGTAGTCTGACAGCTGAACCAGCCCAGCCAGATCCTTTGGCTCTCGTGTGTGCTCTCTGGAACCTGCTGACTCAGGAATGCCATGGAATGGGACAGACATTGTTGAGAGAGAAATGGAACTACAAAAACGTTTCAAGAGATAGCCTTGCAAATAAAACGAGATACTTTAGAGAAATAGAACTATGAAAGATGCATTGTCATAAGACCCACGAAGGGTAATTTTAAATGATTGACATTAAGGCATTTACAGCATGGTGTGACAAAAGCTGATAGGCCAAGAAACAATTATAATGTATTGTAATTAAGAAATAGTTGGCTCCTGATTGTGATGGCGTGAATTATAACATCTGTATTGTCTCACCCTTCACATGAGACTGAAAATGGAACAAAAGTTTTTAAAAATGCCTCTCAGCTGCCCCACCTGTGGGTCAGAAAAGGGCTAAATCTGACACTTCCCCTCCCCGAGGGCAGAGCAGAACTGCAGGGAGCTCAGCCAAGGATGCACAGCATCCTTCTGTCCACCTGGCAGGGAGAGGGAGTTACTCCTGCAGGAGCTGTGGGGAGGAAGGACTTCTCCTCCTGAGGGTCTCAGCTGGACACTTCCTGTGCCCATGGCTCTGCAGGGTTGGTTTCCCCACCCTGCCCCTCATGCCCGTGCCGGGGGAAGGTCTGGTTCCTGTAATGCAGCAGGAATGAAGCTGAGGGAGCTGCAGGGCAGAGGATGCTCGTTCCTCACCACGCGGCTGCTCCTGCTCGTGTGACGTTTGCGTTTTCCCTCGCTCCCCTCCCAGATTTCTGCCTGCAAAACCAATCCACTGAGCACTCCGAGACTGGCAGCGAGATGAGGTTTGCCTCTCGGCACAAATCCTGTGTCGTGTGCTGGGGAGGAAGGATGCAAGAGCATTGTTCTGCTCTTAAATCAGGCGTGGATCTGCCCCTGCTTTCCACCACCCCAGGAGACACAAGGATGCTTTACGAGCAGTTCTGGTGCGGTTTCTGCTTTGCAAACATTTCCATTCCTCCATCTCTAACAGAACAGGATGCAGAGTTTATATATAAAAAAAAAAAAAAGTAAAGCAATCCTGCAGTTAAAGAAGAGGAGGGGGGAGGAAAAGGATAAAAGCAGGAGAAGCAACTTTGTCCTTTGGTGCCAGCAGCAGCAGGCTCCTGCGGTTGGAACCCCAATGAGAACCAAAGTATCTTCATCATTTTCTGGCTGGAAAGTGCAGCTGCTGCTCGGGTGGGACGGTGGCTTTTAGAGAGCAGGAAGGGAACAGTGGGGCAGGGAATTAAAATATGGGCTACAAATTGGAAACAGCAGGGGGTGCAGGGGGATTCAGCTTAGCCGGCGGATGCCCAGTGTGCTCCCAATTTATGCTATGCCAATGACTTTGTTCTCAAGCAGCTTGCAGAAGAGAAAAGGAGAGAAAAATACATATATCTATATATCTCTGTGTCTCTGTATATCTTGATCTTGCAGCTTGCCTTGGCCCAGGAAATTCCTGCAGAAGCCAATGGCAGGAGGGACTGCAGTGCTGTAGGTCAGAGTGATGCAGCAGCCCATCTGCAGCCATGAATTACCTGCCCTTGTGCAGGTTGCTCTGTCTGGAGAATAATCTTATGGAGGAGGAACTGCCTGGGGAGGAGGGGTGGGTGCAGCAGTGCCCGTGTCCCCTTACAGTGCAAACCCCACAGGAGGTGGAGCCCAGGCTGAAGACAGGATTTGACCCACCAAGGCTGATCTCCAGCCTTATCTCACACTCAGGGGAGCCTGAACTCAATTTAAACTTGTGTATGACCTTGACACCTCTGAGTCTCAGTTTTTCTGCCTTTAAAACGGGAATCAGCACCCAACACAGCAGGATGAACACGTGGAGAGGTGCAGAGTGCTCAGACAGGTCTGTGGTGGGGCCACACAGCCCAGCCTGGGGCTCTGCAGCAGGGTGGCCCTTCCCAGCAGGACTGTGCCCTTGTCTCAGCCTCAGTGGCCCCATATCACCCCGAACCTGGCCAAGGAGCCAGCCCTTAGCATGCAGAGCTGGGAGAGCAGCAGGCAAAGGACGCGGGGAGCAGGCCCTGAGAGCTGCCTCCCTCACACAGCCCGGCCAGAAATAGAAACAGGGGCCATGAATTAAACACGCTGCAATCCCTCCTCTGTCTCCAGCAGGAAGTTCAGCTCAGGGCAGAGCTCTCCTCTGCATGGGTGGACACAGGGGTGCTTACCTGGGCAGGCAGGGTGTGGGTCAGCGAGTGTCCTGCCCCACTGGTTTCAACAGGAGCAGTTCCTGTGGGCTCCCCTTCCCGTGCCACCCTCACTCTCGGGGCACTCTGGGCTGTTTGGGACAATGTGTGACACACAGGGCTCACCCTGCCAACAAATACCCCAGTCTGTATGCTGCAGTCCTGCCAGCTCCCACTGAGGGGTCAGGGTGGCACTGGCAGGAGCAAGGGCCCAGCCCTGAAGTACCAGGCTCTGATCCTCCTGCCCAGCTCCCTCTGGTGCCTTGCTCAGGCTGCCCTAGAGCAGAGGCTGGACAGAGCTAAAGAATAAAGCAGGGATTTATTAAAAAGATTTCCTCAGTGGATCCACCTTGGGCAGCACAAGAGCCCAGCCAGGGCTGCACCCAAGATGAACCAAAATGGTCCCAAAATGGACACCGGGCACGGGCTCTGGCACTTTTATCAGTTCTGCTCCATTTGCAGATTGGAGTTCATTGTCCAATCCCAGCTTTAGCCCATCAAGTCCCATCCTTCTTGTTTTTCTCTCTTCAGTCCACATTGTTTCTGCTCTTGGGCCTGAGATTTGGATCATTTGTCCTTGGTCCCCAGCTAGAGAAGGAATTGTTTTGTCTCCCTGCTCTGTGCAGAGAGCTCACCATCCCCTGATATGAACTCAGAAGTACACACTAAAGCAGAACAGAACCTGAAAAACACAAAAGCTAAAACCTGAGGCATCACCTCCACCCTCAGCAATTGTCTCAATTCCCTTTGGTGGCACTGAGGAAGGAGCAGCCCTTCCCAGAGGCAGCAGGCATGGGGGGATGATCAGCTTTGCTGACAGCTGTCTGCAGTGTGATGGATGATGCCTCGAGTCCATCCGTGTCTCTGAAGTCCAGCAGACAGCAGAGCTCCTGGAGGACGAGCCCCGTGCGTGCCTGTGACCCCAGGGCTGGAGACAACGCCAGGAGTGACAGGGAAAATGAAGGAAGTAATTTAGAGCCTAACAAGGGGAAATCCAAAAAACCCTGGCTCAGCCTGAAAGCCAGTTGCTTGAGAAGGGGCTTGATTTCCTTCTGGCTTTTTGCAGATGCTCTGAGCACGTTTTTCTGGCTCACGAAGGGATTTGGCATCCAGGTGGCTTCTCCCTGCCACCTCCAGCATCCCTTCATTAGCTGACCTTGCAGAACATGCACTGCCTTTTCAGCTCACGGGTAAACCATGTTTGCTACGTGGCTCACACATGCACAGGCCAGAAGGAAATGAGACACGGTCAGCCCTGCAGGTTGGCCACACACAATGTTTGCAGCTCTTGCCATGAGCGTGGTACCACTGCCAGCCCACCCAGCCACACCAGAGCTGGTGTCCCCAGGGGTGACAGCACTCCTGGCTCTGCTCCTCTGCTCGTTTCCCTGCCTGCAGGCAGCGTGTGCCCCGTCCTGTGTGTGCCCAGGCTGTCTGTGACACTCGTGGAGACACTGCCAGGTCCCTCACAGGCCAGCACAGCCGGAATGTGAGCACAGAGCCTGACACATGACTGATCCCACACACACAGTGATGGTTTTTTGTGGATTAAACAGCCATGGGATCACAGCTCAGATGTGTACATACATCTTGGGGAGGGGACAGTGTTTTGAGAACCAGGAACAGGAAATCTCAGAACAGGAGTCTGTAGGGACAGCTGAGATAAAGTGTCGTATAAACCACCAGTTCACACAAAGTGGGGTTTGTGGACCCCTGAATTCTCTCTATCTCTCTCTCTGCTCCTCTCCCTCACTAGAAAAGGCCTTGCCTGCCCCTGCAGAAGCCCTGTCTGATCCATCTCCCTCCTTTTCATCAGGTTAATTGGTTGCTGCCTTAGCAGGGAAAGCTCAGCCTGGCTGTCAGCCCCGAGCTGTGCTTAGCAGGCTCCAGAAGCTGCACAGGGAAGGGGGTTTAACCTGTCACAGAGGCAGCTGGGGAAGGGAGCAAGACTTGGCTGCCTCTAATTGCTCTTTGTGGAGAGATGCCTTGTTTATTCGATTAATTTGGAGCCATCAAATACCAAGGCTCAACAAGCAGCTGCTGAGTGGGGGGATTTTTGCCTCTCCAGAAGGCTGGGGTATGCAAATCCCTTCTTTCCTTTAAGCAACAATAAAACCCCTTCCTAAAAACCTCCATTTCTTGGTCTTTACAGGCATTAACACTCATTGTGCCCTTAGTGGGAAACATGTCTGTATCGAAACATGTCTGTAATATGTTTTTTTTCCCCAGAAGGTGTGTCAGAGGAGGATGGAAAATGCTGGTCCAGACCCAGGAGTTACATCCTTGAGGCTGTGCCAGTTGGCCAAAGGAAATGCCTATTTCCATTGATAAATTAATAGTTACCAAGTAACAGATGTTGCCCCTTCACAAAGGCTGCAAATCCCAGACCCAAACTGTCCTTGTTAGCAAACAAAATCCCAAACACTCCTGATCTCTGAATGTCATGTACCAGCCCAAGGAAACTCACAGCAACGAGCCCAGCCTGAGAGGGGATAGAAGAACTCCTTGCTCCCAGACATAAAAGTGTAAATCAGAGCAGAATGTGCTTCCTCTGCCTGGATTTCACAGCTCTCTCCATGGTAATTTGGCCAGTTGCACTCGTGCTGGGAGCCTCTTTCAGCAAGGTCTAGGATTTAGCTTTTTAGAGAAATAAAAAATACATAAAACCTTGTTTCAGCTTGCCTGTTCACAATCAAATTTTCCCAAGCATGGGCAGCAGCCTTATGAGCCATTTCTGTTTGATAACTTGGGCTTTATTCACGTAGATAATGAGTTTGGCAGGAGGTTAATAAGTGTCAACTGAAAGATAATTTAAGAGTTGTAAAGATAAATTTGTTGTGGGCTCTTTTTCTGGGTCTGTGGCTAATATCTCAGTGCCTATACACATGCACACACACACACACACAGTGCACAGCCTGGTTTCCAATAATCCATAATGGTTTTCTTTATTCCTTGAGGTATTGTAAATATCTAAAAGTCCCAGTGAAAATCCTGCTGCATGTAAATTCCTATTGCCTTTTTTTTCTGACTTTCCTGTGCAAGGCGATTAGATTAACATGGGGGGAAAAGAGGAGAAAAAGGAAAATAAAAGGAATAGAGCTTTAGAAAAGTGGCTTTTCCTTCTGACACAATGCTCAAGCTGAGAATTTCCTTGCAGGCTGGATAGAGATCTGGTCCTTATGCAGAGTTTTGAGATAGAAAGGGAATATTTGGCGAGCTTCATCTGGGTTTTGGCATCTGGGGCTTTTTTCTCCTCTCTCACTTTTAAAAAACTCATTAAAATATACTTTTTTCCCTTAAAAATACCCTGAGATCTGCCCCACTGTAGCCAAACTAGTGCATGCTTCCAGTGGAGGCTGGTGCCAAGCAGCTCGGGGTGCCTGTGCCCAGGGACACAGGAGCCAAAATCCCTCAGCACCAAACACTCCCCTGGCCTCGCTGTCCTGCTTCCTCCCCTCCATCCCTCCCTCTTCCTCATCCTTGCCAAGCAGAAGGGTTTCAGGGGGGTTTGGTGGTGGATGCTGTGGGGGGGATGAGAGAGAGGCCAGCAGGGCTTTGTCACAAGTGTCAATACAATCCCTTTCCATAAAACCCCCACGAAGTTAAAGATTATTTACACTTTGGGTACGGGCAACGACCATAATCTATTTGATTAGGTGAGGCTCGGATTAGGCACCAAATTTATCTCTTTACATTGTCAAACTTAATAGTAGTTTAAAGGCAAACCTCATTGAAACTCTGCCTCCCCTGCTGGGCTAATTAACACCCATTTTAGGCTCTTAAACCTTTGATGGGTGTTTCTGCTCCGGCTCTTTGGTAGTAGGGGAACTACTTTAATAAATCAGACAAAAATCTCGGCCAAGCAGTGCAGACCAGAAGGCTCTGCCCAGGTGTGATGGGTTTCCAATGCAGAAGGGGAGATAAAAGCACTTTCTTGATTAAATACTGCCACCAGGTTGAACCCCTGAGTTTCCTGGTGCTGCTACTGATACCACTGCTAATGTGTGCTGAGTGTTTTATTTCAAGGTTGGTCCTGTAAAAATGGGCCAGATTAATGGAGAAACTCAGCCAAGTGTGCTGAGCTCAGTGGGTCCTGCCCGTGCATTTGATGGCTTTGGGTTCACAGAAGATTGTGATGACTTCAGCCCCTCCTAGGTGGGGAGATATTCTGGTAAAGCAGTGCATGTGTTAAGGGAAAATGGGAATTCACTGTCCCAGGTGAGCTGTGATGCTGGAGTCACGTGGGGCTGTGATGGGACAGAATCAGGGCTGGTGGATGCAGGTGAAAGCCATGAACTTCCCCCACATCCCTCTGATGCTCCTGCTGTGTCTGTCCTCCTGAGCAAATGCCCACTTACTCCTTTGAGTGCTGGATCCCTCCTGAGACAGGAAAGAAATCTGCTCCTGGCTCCTCCAAGCTCGTGTGGGTTTAATCCTGTGCAATTCCTGGTGCCCCAACCCCTCCCCAAGCAGTGAGGGCACTCGTGGGGCATTTGCCCTGGGCTGCAGCCACAGGCTCAGCAAACTGGAGCCAGAAAGAGCTGCCCAAACCCCAAAAGGCTTTGGGCTGCTGCCCTACACAAGTTTTGGGGGCCCAAAGCCCCCTCTGCTGCCCCAGGCAGGGGCTGGGGGGGTTCCTTGGGCAGCTCCTGGAGTCCCAGAGTGCTGTGAGGAGCCAGAACAGGGCAAGGAGAGGTGGTGCCACATTTAATTAGCTCTCAGCAAACCCAGATTATTCGTAACGTTCAACTAATCTTCAAAAAGGGAACCCTCTAAATGAAAAGAAAAAGTGCAAGGCTAGGAAACCATTTATTGATTCCTTTTTCATTAACCTTTGCAAACCACTCAAAAGAGCTGGAAAACGACTTCCTTTGCAGCAAGGGTTTATGCAGGGGCTGGAAGGAACCTTCATAACCTGCGCTGCAGAGGGCAAGAGAAGGGCTGGTCCCAAACTGCTCCTTGTTTTGCTGATCAGAGAGCAATTCCCCACGAGTCTCTGCTGTAAACACCACTGATCCTGAACACGCTCTTCTGAAACCACCCTGAAGCCACGACAGCTTCCCTGACATTTAATCTGTAAACCTCCAACTTCTCACGCCCATCCCTGAGCCCAGCAGCACAAATCTCATGACAGTTATTTTTCCTTTTTTCAAACCAGAGCTTCTGGAGTCCAGGGGTTTGCACTGAGAAAAGTCTTGGATAGATGAGAGATTGTGAAAAGCAGTTTGTAAAGGGGTTTTGGGTTTAAAAAACCCAACCACCCAGAGCCAAAGGAAGCTGACAACAGACACTAAAAATCAGATATAAAAATCTCTAGTTCAGTCACTAAAATTAATCAAATGGGGAAGGGAGATGATCTGCCTGGTGAGCACCAGCAGTGTGGCCACTCAGGCTGAGATCAGAGTAAATCACAGAGTGGTTTGGGCTGGGAGAGACCTTCAAGATCATTTCATTCCTACCCCCAGGCACGGGCAGGGACACCTCCCAGCAGATGGATCGCTGGTTTGTGGCCACCCAAAGAATCAGCAGGGAGACAGAGCAGGTCCCCCTGTCCCCAGTGGGACACCCACTGCTGTGGGTGCCTGTCCTGCTCCCCTGCCCCACCCCACAGCCCCCAGCCCCTCATGCCCTTGAATCTCTGGTGTTGGCTCTGGTTTTATTTCCCTGGGGAGCTCTGCATTCCCACCTTCCCCAGGAAGGCAGACAAACAACACAGTTTCCATAGCCACTGGGGAAGAGAAGAAAGAAAAAGCCTGCGTGGTCAACGGCTGCCAAATTGCCTTTTGTTTGTGCCCAGCAGCATTTGGATTTGCCCTGATCTGAAATGACACTTTCCTCCCTCACTGGGGTCTTGTTTTCTGGGTATTTGATTCTTGTGCCAGGACTTGGACAGCAACCAATGGCTAAAAGCTTCCTCTTATAAACTCTGGAATTAACAACCTTCTTTCCCTGACCTCATCAGCACAGTGGGGTAACAAAAAAACCAACAAACTAGACACATTTTCTCTTTTCAGACAGTTTAGGCAGAAGGGAATCAAACCCTTCACAGGAATGCCTGATCCAACCTCTTTCAGAGGACAGGCACAACCTGGAGATACGGTACCTGCAAAACTGAGGTGAAGTTTTGATGTTCCCATCAGGGGTAGATTTTATAGAATCATGGGCTGGTTTGGGTGGCAAGGACCTTAAAGCCCATCCAGTGCCACCCCTGCCATGGCAGGGACACCTTCCACTGTCCCAGGCTGCTCCAAGCCCTGTCCAGCCTGGCCTTGGGCACTGCCAGGGATCCAGGGGCAGCCACAGCTGCTCTGGGCAGCACATCTGTGCAGCTGGAGCCATTAAAAGATTTGTGCACTCCTTGAGCGTGGAACACGCAGCTCACACTCATCAGCAAATCTGAACTGCACTGTCCTCTCAGCACAGCATGAATCACAGCCTGGCTCAGCAAGGGAATCAACTTTCCCAAACATTCCCCTGGCAGAGATCAGGAAAGTCACAGGTCCTGATCTTGAACAAAATCACCACGAGCCATCTTCTCCTGAGCATCCCCTGTGCAGCACAAGGGCCATTTCCCTGTGGCTGCCCAGCATCCTCCCCCTGCTCCCAGGCTCTGTCCTCACCCCCTGAGTCCTCTGGCTTTGCTCAGCTTTGAAGCTGGCTGCTCTTTAAAGCAGTGGCTAATGATCCTCCATTGATCTCAATTATCCAGAGACAACTCTCAGCTATCCTGAGGCCGATTAAGCAGGTTGCAGATTAATCATACCCTGCTCAGTGGCCCCTTCATCCTCCTCACTGGTTCCTTACATCTTGATTTTGTTCTCACAAGCCACTGTGTGCTCCTCTTTCCCAAAACATGAGTCAGAGCAGTGCCTCTGCTGTATCTGCCTTCTTCAACCTGGTTATTAACCTGCACAGGTAAGACTCAGATGGGATTTTTATTGCTATTTCTTATTTCCATCACTGAGAGATGGGCACCCAGGAAAACAGAAAAAGAAGCCCCCAAAGAGAGCCTTTTCTTCAAATTCAGCACATTTTTTTCTCTGTTGAAATGGAAATGTTGATGCTGGAAATCACCAAAGAGCCCCAGGGATTTTTTCTCCTGTGTTTCAATGTTCAGATCTGGCTCATCACAAACTTGCATTGGTTGGTGGTGCCTGGGAGGAAACCTCAGAAGCTGACTGAGGAACTGAGGAGGTTTGGGATGCTCCTGTAGGGAGAAGCTGGGAAGGGACGGGAGCTTTTTGGACACCTGGGGAAGCACAAAGTGTGAGGATTTCTCCTCCAGCTCAGAGGTGGCTCAGATGAACCCCAGGCTGAGGGCACAGCCCTGGCCATGAACCCACACCCAGGAGAATCAAGGAATCATTTTAAAGTTGAAAAAGCCCTCTAAGCATCGAGTTCAACCATTAAAACAGCTCTGCCCACCCACCACTAAACCGTGTCCCCAAGGCCACATCCACACCTTTTTTGAACACAAGAAAGAATGGGTGAGAGAGAAGGGTTATGCCATGCTTGGGAATTCAGGATATTAGGGCAAAATACACTGAAAGAGAAGAGGAAAAAGAGTTTACCAGTAGCACACTGTCCTTGAAAACCTGGCTGGTTTTTTTTTTTTTT
>VXAX01001920.1:274884-296463 GCA_013399835.1 Leptocoma aspasia
CCTTTAAGCTCTTGGCTCCAGTTTACCCAAAAGGAAGAAGGGGAAAATAAAGGTGGCAGTGCTGCCCTGCTGGGGACGGCTGGCACAGCCTAAGTGAGGGGCTGAGGACGTCCCTGCAGTCTCCAGATTAAGCACAAGTGCTTTGTGCAGATAAATTGAAAACCCTCAGCCCTGGAACAGCGACTCGTGTCAGGTTTGAGAGCAAGAGGGAGAGCAGCTGCCTATGGAAAGAGAGATTAAAAGCTGAGAGAGAGAGACTGGTGTGCCTTTATGTCTTAAACTGTGAGCCAGAGATGGCTTTGAGATGGGCAAATGCAGAACTTNTATATATTTATTTCTATATTATACACCCACACATGCAGCTCCGTGCGCCCCACATACAATTATCTAGGCGTGCACACAAATACACACACAGACACGTGCTAGGAGTATTCTACACCTCAGATGCTCCTGGCTCCCTCCTGTGCGTGCCCAAGGGCCAGCCTGAGCTGGATCAGAGCAGGATAAACCACAGGATCAAACCAGGATAAACCACAGGATCAAACAAAGTGGATCAAATGGATCACGGATCAAACCGCTGTCCCTGGGGAGTGTCGTTGTTGAGTCAGGAACGTGTGGATATTCTCAGCCAATCAGAGAAAGGAATAGAGATAATTTAGTTGGGAACTGAGGAAAGGAATTACAAACAACTGTTGCTATCTCTTTCTGTAGCTAGAGTTTGGGATAGTTGTCCTTGGAATGTGTTATTCTTAATTTACCAATGGAGTCAGAGGTATTTTGCATAAGACCAATCAGGTCTTACCTTAGCGCACCATGTTATAAAATGTTATTTTCAATAAAATAACATTTTATAACATGAGTTATTTTCAATAAACCCCTTCTCTTTTCACCTTCTGGAGGGTGGAGTTCTGTGTCCTATTCCTAGCTCAATAGCGACAGGAACGGAGTGAGAGACTCTGAGCTGTAGAAGGTTAGAGAACAACTTTTATTATATGAATTATAAGAAGAATCTTAATAGTAGAAATCTAGCGAGTCTTTTATAACCAGACTCGCCAGGCTAAGACCTGATTGGTCTTAGAGAAAGTACTCTACACACTATAGGGGAACTATGAATAGTAAACTCTGAAGGACAACTATTGTAAATAGCAGGTGTAAGAAGAGATAATGATAGTATAGTTTATAATTCTTCCTTCTGAGTTTCCCAGGCTAGGCTTGGGAAAATTATCTCTGTTCTTTCTTCAGAAGAAGTGAGAATAAGTACAGGGGAGCTCAGCTGAGGTCTCCTGGGCCCTCTGGAGAAATCCCTCACTCTGTTTAGGCTTGACCTGGTCTGCAGGAACATCCAGCAGTGGAGATGGCCCCAGACCCAGGAGCCAAAGGAAGATGCAGAATCATGGCCAGCACGTCCTCCCCAGCTTCAGGATCCAGCCAGGGCACACATCCCCTGGAGCTGCTTTTCAGTGCCCAGAGAGAGGGGAACCCAGCAGCTTTCAGCTGGAGAGGGAGCACTCAGCAAGAACAAAGAGAGCTTTTGCTGAATTCATGCTTTGAAACCTTCCCCTGTCAAGTCCTACCCTAAAGTCAGAGGGAAGTGGTGTTGGCTCCTGTAGAAGGAACTGTTCACTCACCCCAAGATCCCACCAGGTATGATCTCCTCAGTTCAAACCACGTGGATACAGCAGCCACAGTATGGACTTGGCAGCAGCTGCTCCTTCAAATTTGGTGGCAGCAGAAAAAGCCAAGGAGGAGCTGGAGCCCAGGGCAAGCTGGGGATGAGCAAGATAAGGGGGGGTGAGCACACTGCAGTACCCCCAGCTGCAGGGACACCCTGATCCTCCACTGGCAGCCATTTCACTAATTATCCTTTCCAATTAACTCCTTCACTTCTGTCCTTTCACATTTTGCAAGCAGTCCCCAAGGGCTCCTCAGCATTCCTTGGAGGGGATGGCAGGATCAGTTCCTGGGGCCAGTCTCACCTGCTGGATTGCTTGGCAGGACAAGAAGGAGGATGACTTGTGGCTCTGTGCTTTGGGGTTGAATCAGGACAGGGAAAGGTGAAGTGAAATTCACCTTCACTTCAACAGCAGAAGTGAAATTATTCCCCTTCTTCCCCAAGGCTGGCTGGCTTGCTCACACCCACCCACAATCCAGCCCGTGATCTTGAAGTGAAACTGGCTTTTTATCATTATTGTTCCATCTAGTCAATCAAAATTTCAATTAATGGCAGGGAATTATCATTCCATTCAGCACAAAGAGGGTTTTGTTGTGGGATTTTTTTTTAATCTATTACAAAGTGGCTGTCGTGTTGCTGATTCAAGCCTCCTGCAGCACCTCACTATCAGCACAGAGATGCTGGGGGGTTCCTGGCCTCCCTGGCTCCACAGGTCAAACCCACTGCTGCTTTTTATAGGTAGAAAGCACTGACCCTGCTGATAATTTTTATTTTTCCTCATTTCCTAATTTCCCTGCGTGGGATTTCTCTGTGCACAGCCCAGAGGAAAGGCAGCAGCTCACCATGTGATGGTGAGGGAGGAGAGGGCAGGGGGGAAGGATGGAGGGAGAGGGGGGTTAGAAGAAGAATCCATTTGTAATTACTGAAATAAACACAAGTCGGAGAGAAATGCAAATGCCTCATGTTGTGAATTGCTTGACAGAAGAAGTGACAGCTTTTTATTAGGGTGATAACAGCAAGGAGTTTTAAAATAGAATAATCGGTGCAACAAAAGCAGTTTTCATTCTGAATTTTCATTTTAAATGGATGATCTCGTTTTAATCAAGTGAGTCATCACAAAATGCTTTTAATTGCCGAAAGTCAAGAGCCATATTGTAATTTTGATGTCTACTTTCAGGCTGATGATTCGATTTATACAAAATGGGGGGGTGGTTGTTGCCCCATTCCTGTTTTCTGTCATTTGCCCCTCAAGTGAACACAAAATCTGAATTCACCATTCAAAAATCTAAATGGATTTTTGGAAAGTGCACTCACCTTGCCAACGAATCCAGAATGGGCTTGAAGCAGAAGACATTTGTTAAAATCTGGGTTTGTTTATTTTCTTCCCCTATGTCCTTCTGTGTTATTTGAAGCAGCTGAGCTGCTAACACCAAGTTTGACTTTTTGTGCTTTTAAAGGCATTCTGGGATGGAGCTGGGAGATTGGACCACTTCCCACAGACTCAGAGGAAGATCTGCATTGACCATCCACCACCGTTCCAGTGAAAAGGCTAATTTCAGGCTTCATTCCAAGCACAAATCCCACCTCTTTAAGGAAAAGTAGCTGAGGCTTTGTGACTAGAGCCAAGACTACACAGCCAGGTCCTTGCTGGCTCAGTGAGGACTTCTCAGTATCCCCTCAGGTGAGATTCTAGAGAGTGGCTTATATCATGCAAAACTGGTGCAAATCAGGAAGGAAAGGGAAGGAAGAAGCTGGCCCTTTTTGTCCCCCTAGTGCCTCCTGCTAAAGTATTTCTTCATGTCAGTGTGGGAGGTTTAACATGGTTCATTCCAAGGAGTGTGGCTGCAAAAAGTGGAAGTAGTCCTGGCCATGGGTGACATGGAATCAGACTGCTTGGGCTGAGAAGGACAGAATTCACAGAACCACAGAATTCACAGAACCACAGAATTCACAGAATCACAGAGTCACTGGGTTGGGAGAGACCTTCAAGATCATGGAGTCCAACCCAGCCCCAACACCTCACCCAAACCCTGGCACCCAGTGCCACATCCAGGCTTTGGTTAAACACACCCAGGGATGGTGACTCCAGCACCTCCCCGGGCAGAACATTCCAGAACTTTAGCACTCTTTCTGTGAAAAACTTCTTCCTAATATCCAACCTGAATTTCCCTTGGTACAGCTCGAGGCTGTGTCCCCTGGTTGTGTCAGTTCCCAACCCCAGCTGAGCACAGGCACCTTTCAGGGGTCACAGAGAGTGCTGAGGTCACCCCTGAGTCTCCTTTTCTCCAGGCTGAGCACCCCCAGCTCCCTCAGTGGTTCCTCACAGGGTTTGTGCTCCCAGCCCCTCACCAGCCTCGTTGCCCCCTCTGGACACGCTCAAGGAGCTCCAAGGCCATCCAGTTCCAACCCTCTGCCATGGGCAGGAGCAACTTCCACCAGACCAGGCTGCCCAAAGCCCTGGCCTTGCTGTTCTTGGGGAGCTCAGCTGAGGTCTCCTGGGCCCTCTGGAGAAATCCCTCACTCTGTTTAGGCTTGACCTGGTCTGCAGGAACATCCAGCAGTGGAGATGGCCCCAGACCCAGGAGCCAAAGGAAGATGCAGAATCATGGCCAGCACGTCCTCCCCAGCTTCAGGATCCAGCCAGGGCACACATCCCCTGGAGCTGCTTTTCAGTGCCCAGAGAGAGGGGAACCCAGCAGCTTTCAGCTGGAGAGGGAGCACTCAGCAAGAACAAAGAGAGCTTTTGCTGAATTCATGCTTTGAAACCTTCCCCTGTCAAGTCCTACCCTAAAGTCAGAGGGAAGTGGTGTTGGCTCCTGTAGAAGGAACTGTTCACTCACCCCAAGATCCCACCAGATATGATCTCCTCAGTTCAGAGGATGGCTTGAA
Organism: Leptocoma aspasia; assembly: GCA_013399835.1. Taxonomy (NCBI): domain Eukaryota; kingdom Metazoa; phylum Chordata; class Aves; order Passeriformes; family Nectariniidae; genus Leptocoma; species Leptocoma aspasia. The sequence continues at coordinate 279,446 of VXAX01001920.1, forward strand.
CTTCATGAGCAGCCAAGAGCCGGGAGAATGTGCCCAGCTTTGCCACCAGCTTCCTAAATCTCCCCTTCAGCTCCTTTCAAACTCCAAATATACTGCCCTGAAAGAAGCAAAGCTGCTTGGAACACCTTTTTCTTTTTTATTTTAACACAAAAAAATACCTGTGAGACTTGGAGGCCCTGGCTTTGGAAAGTGAGTGCAACAAGGCTGCCTCATCCTTTGGCTTTGTGTGTCTTTCCCTCCAGTGCTGCACACGCTGCTCCTTTCATGCTGCTCTTCAGACCCAGCACGGTGAGAGGGGACAGAAGCCATTTGCAAATATGTTCTCAGGAGAAAACCTGCTTTTCCCCCCACCCATTTAAGAAGCAGTTCCTGCTGCTGAGCATTGTGTGCGTGCAGGGATTAAAAACCTCTGGCAGCCCAAAGCAGGAACGAGCATCTCTAAATTCTCCGTGAAGGCGTGAACGAGGACACAATGCAGAGCCAGTGCTGACATGCACAAAGCAGCTCATTATATGGGAGAAAAACCAGCACCTTTCACCTCCAACAAGCTGCAAAAGAGAAAATCCCTGCCAGATAACCCAAGCAAGAGCCCCATGGGAGAGGTGTGAGCGTGCTGGAGTGCTGGGAGCTAATTGGGAGAGCCTCCAGCATCCCTGAGCAGCAGCAGCAGGGAAAACACATCCCTTTGCTGCTAAATAAATAAAATATGCCAGCATTAGTCTCCTTCCCTGTCCTCCCTAATTCCTGTGTCCCAAACTGAGCTGCAATTGTGCCCTGGTTTAGCATCTGGCTGCATGGCTGAGCAGACCGTGCTTTTAGCAGGATTTCAGGCTCGTACCCATTCCATCCCTTCAGAAATTTGGGTCAAGGGTTTTGTTTAGTTTGGTTTGAAGCCACAGCTGATACTTGGAGGGGATGAACTTCAAAAATGCTTTACCCAGGCCTGCTCAGGATCCACCAGCCTTAACAGGGCATGTTGTCAAGGGCTTCCTTGGCCGTCTCCAAAATTAAAATTACTCATGTTTGTAAATAGATCCTCTGCTATATCTGAATGGCTGGTTTGTTTTCCTGGTAGGAATAGCCAAGAAGGGATCCCTTTCCCCTCATCCTGGCCACCACATGCATCTTTTGTCTGAGAGCCAAGGCAACCTTGATGACTTTGTTTTTTAAATAACTTAGTAAAGATCCTAAAACATTCAAACAACACAAGGATCCGGCATGGAAATTAGCTGGACCTTCAGGGGCCAGCTTCATTAATGTCTATAATAACCATGGAGCTTAATTGAGCCACTGTGGAAGTTCCCTTTGGAAAGCTCAGAGCAGCAAGAAAACATTGGGCTGGTCACGACACTGACCTTGGAGTGACCTGATCCAGGGAAAGATGTCCTGCCCACGGCACTGGAGTGGAGCAAGGTGACCTTTAAAGTCCCTTCCCACCCAAAACATCCCCTGGTTCTGTGATCACACCTGCTGTGCCTCCTCCTGCCAGCTCACACCCAAAATCTGCCGGCTCACATCTGCAGGAGAGCTGTGGAAGGTGGGGAGAACTTCCCAGCTTGGCTGAAGCAGAGAGACAGGAGAGACGTGAGAGAAACGGATCCTTGCAAATCCTCCCGAGCCATTCCCACCACGAGAACCAGTTCTGCTCATCCTGGGGGAAAAGCAGGCTGGGGGGTGGGTGCTGCACCCCTGCCTGTGCCTCTGCCTTGGTGTCTCCCTCACCCAGAACTGATCCAGCTCTGTGACTCACCACATTCCCTGCTCCATGCCTGGAATTTAAAAGATCTGTGTATTTATCTGCTTCTCTGTTCAAATTACTGGCTGGGCTGTGCTCTCCATGGTCTCCTGGGGAGGACACATGATGCTACACAGCTTTTTGATCGAAGCAATCTCTCTCTTGAGGTGCTTTTATTTCTTGCACAGGATTTAAAAAAAAAAAAAAGTCACTTTTTTCCCTTTTTCCCATCTCTTTCCCCTACTTTCTTATTTTTGCCAAAGAGCATCAACTTGAGGTGAAATATTTTCCAGTGCTGACAAAAGCTTTGATATTGTAATGCCAAACACATCAAGCCAAAGCTTTTAACTCTGGATTGTTCTTTTTTTTTAAAATATTGGATTTGTGACGTTTGTTCTCCTTCCTCTTGCCCAGGATTGATCTGCCTGTCCTATTTATCTCCTCCGTCTCACTGGGCCATGGCCTTGAGCCCACTGGAGACTTTGCATTGATTGCTTGGGATTTTGGATGAAGCTAGCCAGTTATTTATTTTCCCTTCCCCTCTTCACCTCTGTTACCTGTTGTTTATCCTCTAACCAGGCCTGGGCAAGGTTATTTTCTGCATCCAATTGACCAGAAAAAGCACATTACACTTTGGTTAAAAAATAATGGGAACATGCCAAAGTTCTTTCAGGAGTCAAAGTTCTTCCTCAGCATTTCAAACCCCAACATTTCCCGTGTGAAGACACAAAAAGTTTAATCAAGAAATTAATTACATCCATGCTCCAAAAGAGCATGGAGAATAAATCATTCTGGTTTTCTCCAACTCACCAAAAAGATACATCTCAGGTCTGTTTTAAATGATGTTTTCCTGCACTCTGGTGCAACCTACACATTGGTTAGGGAATGTCAGCATTTATTTCTCGATCTGACTCTGATCTGAAGGCTCAGCCTGTCCCTCCAGACCTGCCACCACCCAAGCACCACCTCCCTCTCCCCAAGCATTTCTCTGAAGCTCTCCCAGCACTGACTCTTCGGTGTTTCTAAATTAACTACTTATTTTCACTACTTTTCCCTTCAGTCAACAGAGAGAAACTATCTTCTCCAGAAAACGATTGCAAACACTGAAGCTAAACTCACAGTGACAGATAAAACCAGACTTTCTCTGGAGAAACAAGGGTGTTGGAATCCAGGGCACAGAGGACGTTTCTCTGCCTGTTTTAGGAAGCCCTGACCCTCAGCAGAGCACTGCTTTTAACCTCTGTCCCTGGGAAAAAATTGTCAAGGCTTTGGGAGCTGGAGCACACAGGTGTGAACTAGATAGCAGTAGTAGTGATAGTTTGTCACGGGGTGGAGAATTTAGGGTTTTAGGATTTTAATTTGAGAGTGAATAGGGGACAAGATGGAGGATTTTGGGTGTTGTCTCATCTCCTTCTTGTTCTTCTCCCACTCCATTTTCTGCAGTGTTGGTGACACAAAGTCATTGGTTAGAGAAAGGCACAGGTGCTACGTGAGTAGATTAGTAGAAGTTATTGGTAGAAAAGTAAAAACAAGATACGTGTTAGAAAGTAATTGGACTGATTAGCCTTAAAAGGCCTCGGTTTTGGGTGTTTGGGGTGCATTTTGCTCCATTTTATGCCTTGTTTCTTGTACACTCAGTCTGGTGTGCGGACGGCGTATCAAACTCAAGATAATAAAAAAAATAAACAAAGACCAAAGACAGAGAAAACTCAGAGTGCTGCTCATTCTTCATCCTTGCCAAGAACTGACAAGGGAACCTCCTCCAAAGGCCCAGGAGGCAGGATCCCAGCTGTGTGGGGACCACCAAAAAACAACACAACTGGTGCCCTGTGTGAGGAACCCCAGGAAAAAACAACACAATTGGTGCTCCTGTGTGAGGAAAAAACAACACAATTGGTGCTCCTGTGTGAGGAAAAAACCTGACAATTGGTGCCCTGTGTGAGGAAAAAACAACACAACTGGTGCCCTGTGTGAGGAAAAAACAACACAATTGGTGCTCCTGTGTGAGGAAAAAACCTGACAATTGGTGCTCCTGTGTGCGGAAAAAACCTGACAATTGGTGCCCTGTGTGAGGAAAAAACAAGAGCAGTGGTGCCCCTGTGTGAGGAACCCCAGGGAAAAACCCAGCAGAAGGGGAAATGCTGCTGTGAAGGTGGTCACTGCAGCTCCAAGCAAACCCCATAAAGCAGGCAGCTCTGTGCCACCAAACGGGAGACTGGCAACAGCACCACGCATGTAAAGAGTTAGTGTAGAGGATTAAACTTTAATGAGGGCTTTTAGCATTGAAGGGGTTGAAAACACGATGAGAAAGAACAGAAGAAGGTCTCTGGGTGCTCCCCCGTGCTCACACACACACACAGAGTCTCTCGTCGGGCGTTTGCACCCCTCAGCTCTTGAGGGGCATTTTGAGAAGAATAATGACATGCTGGAAATGTTATTTTCCAGCCCTGGACGTGCTGCAGTGTGCCACGGGGCAGGTTTCCCCTCACAGAGCATTTTGCCCTCTCCCCCTGGGACCTGATGGTGCAGGGTGCTCCTGCCAGGGCTGTTTGAGGGCCACAACTCAGGAGGTTTTGTCCTCCAAACCTCCTCCAGGATTTCAGAAAAAACCCCAATCCCCCAAATCTAATTCCATTATTTAAAGTGGGGAGAAACAGCAATGAAGTTTCCCCAAACCAGCAAATATGGATTACACAGGCTGTAGGGAGGAGCAAGTCCAAACTCCAAACCTGGTCCTTACAAAATGCTGCAAAACCTTCCCCTGAAAATCCTTTGAAGCCAGGAAGGAGAGTGCTCACAACACTGACTGAGAAACCTGTGATATAAATGTCCCTTAGCTCGTTTCTGCCTACTTGAAGACTTAATTAGTATTAAAAACCCCAGGAAGCCTGAAGATTATTTATGGAGAACGTAGCAGTAGATATGACCTAAGGAAAAAAGGAGGTAAGGCTGAACCACAGAACCTGTCCAAGGGACTAAATCTACATTTTTACTGCTTCATTCCCTAATTTAGGTGCAAATTTGGGGTTTTTTTCCCCTCTCCTGCCCAAAATGTCAAGGTATTGCAAAGCTTTTCAAGCCTGGAATTGGGACAAAGAAAGAAAGGTCAAAGCCCTCAAAACAATTTGGAGAAATATTGGCCAAGATGTTTCATTTTTACTCTGACAGGTTTTTTTATTAACTTGCACAATCATTTAAAGCAAAAATTGATCTGCTAAAAGACACCAAGAAGCCATTAGCTCTGTGCAGGGACAGCCTTACATGAGTTGGTCTCCCCAGCTCTAAGGGGCCTTTGCTAGCATTAATTAACTCAAAATTTCTTAGTAATTTACCAAGAATAATAATTAATTCTTAGTAATTAATACTAACATTTTTCTTCCTAATTAATATATCAATTTAACTAAGACTTTTCTTCATAATTAAAGTCACTGAATCCCAACCCTTTCCAGAGAAGAAGAGTAATGGTGGGGGGAGAGGGGGATTTCTGTTGATTTACATAAAATAGAAGTTGAAGACCTGGATGATTATTTACAGAATCAAGAAAATAAATTAAAATATTCCCCTCTGCTCCCTGCTTGTCTGGAATGTGCCAGTTCCCATCTCCAAAGGCTCAATGAATCCCAAATAATCGAGGTGGTCCATTGTCCCTGAGGACAGGATGAGGCCCTGGCTGAGCCATCCCTCGCTCACCCCTCTGCAGACAATGGATTTTGCCTTTAGTGATCCCTTCTAAAACACACCTCTGGGGTTTGCATGATCATTTTTGTTTGACCTTTAAAGAAAAGCTCGAATCGACAACCAATTTCTGTCTCATTTTGTGACAGCTTGTTTTGTCCTGTCAGTCACAGGTGAGTTCCTAAGGAGAGGGGTGGACAGCCTCCCCCAGCAGAGCCAAAGTGACAAAGGAAAGCCTGCAATGACACCAGGAATTCCTCTAATCACTCTTTCCAGCTGCTGAAAAAGCCACAAAGGGTTTTCATCGAGAGGAGACCTCTCTGTGGATCCGTGGGCAATATCCCAGAGGCAGGCAGGGGAAAGCCCAGGGCGAGCTGGGGCTTTGGGTGGTGTCTCCTGACACCTTCTCAGTGACCAAGTCCCCCAGGCCACAGCTGGGTTGGACCCAGGGATGGGAGGGATCCAACAGGAGAGGGTTGAATATCACAGAATCATACATTTTGGACAAGACCCCTAAATTCATCTGGCCCAACCATGAGCCATGTGTGGTTGATGTGGAGCCTCCTGCCTCATCAAAATGGTACCAAATGTGAAAAAAGACGAAAAACGTGGATAAATACATGTGGGAGAGCACAGAGCTTTGAGGAATGGTGTTGGGATGCTTGGGAAGGTGGAGAGAGGCATTTGGTCACTATCTGACCCATTCTGGTCATCATTTTGGCTTNTGCCCAAAATGTCAAGGTATTGCAAAGCTTTTCAAGCCTGGAATTGGGACAAAGAAAGAAAGGTCAAAGCCCTCAAAACAATTTGGAGAAATATTGGCCAAGATGTTTCATTTTTACTCTGACAGGTTTTTTTATTAACTTGCACAATCATTTAAAGCAAAAATTGATCTGCTAAAAGACACCAAGAAGCCATTAGCTCTGTGCAGGGACAGCCTTACATGAGTTGGTCTCCCCAGCTCTAAGGGGCCTTTGCTAGCATTAATTAACTCAAAATTTCTTAGTAATTTACCAAGAATAATAATTAATTCTTAGTAATTAATACTAACATTTTTCTTCCTAATTAATATATCAATTTAACTAAGACTTTTCTTCATAATTAAAGTCACTGAATCCCAACCCTTTCCAGAGAAGAAGAGTAATGGTGGGGGGAGAGGGGGATTTCTGTTGATTTACATAAAATAGAAGTTGAAGACCTGGATGATTATTTACAGAATCAAGAAAATAAATTAAAATATTCCCCTCTGCTCCCTGCTTGTCTGGAATGTGCCAGTTCCCATCTCCAAAGGCTCAATGAATCCCAAATAATCGAGGTGGTCCATTGTCCCTGAGGACAGGATGAGGCCCTGGCTGAGCCATCCCTCGCTCACCCCTCTGCAGACAATGGATTTTGCCTTTAGTGATCCCTTCTAAAACACACCTCTGGGGTTTGCATGATCATTTTTGTTTGACCTTTAAAGAAAAGCTCGAATCGACAACCAATTTCTGTCTCATTTTGTGACAGCTTGTTTTGTCCTGTCAGTCACAGGTGAGTTCCTAAGGAGAGGGGTGGACAGCCTCCCCCAGCAGAGCCAAAGTGACAAAGGAAAGCCTGCAATGACACCAGGAATTCCTCTAATCACTCTTTCCAGCTGCTGAAAAAGCCACAAAGGGTTTTCATCGAGAGGAGACCTCTCTGTGGATCCGTGGGCAATATCCCAGAGGCAGGCAGGGGAAAGCCCAGGGCGAGCTGGGGCTTTGGGTGGTGTCTCCTGACACCTTCTCAGTGACCAAGTCCCCCAGGCCACAGCTGGGTTGGACCCAGGGATGGGAGGGATCCAACAGGAGAGGGTTGAATATCACAGAATCATACATTTTGGACAAGACCCCTAAATTCATCTGGCCCAACCATGAGCCATGTGTGGTTGATGTGGAGCCTCCTGCCTCATCAAAATGGTACCAAATGTGAAAAAAGACGAAAAACGTGGATAAATACATGTGGGAGAGCACAGAGCTTTGAGGAATGGTGTTGGGATGCTTGGGAAGGTGGAGAGAGGCATTTGGTCACTATCTGACCCATTCTGGTCATCATTTTGGCTTGCAGAGCCACAGTCCTGGTGACACCACTGGCTGCCAGGGGGATGCAGCTGGGCTGCCCAGGGCTCAGCCAGCAAACTGCTTTGCTTATAAAACTGCCCAGGCAGCTGAAGACATGAGTTCTGCTTCATCCCAAACGCAGCAACCAGCAGCAAAGGCATTTGTCACTCTTCCCCCCTTCCAAAACCAGGAAGCTTAAACAATATGCATCATTTATGCACCTCAAGAAGCAGAGAAAATCAGAATTGAAAACAGGCTGGTGCCTCTGTCTGCATGTGTCTGCATGAAATATTCAGCACAAAGCCCAGGTCCTGCTGCGTGTCAGGGCTCGGGAGCGTCGCAATCAGAAACCATGGCAGCTCGCAGGAAAAGCAACAGCTGCACCACACAACAGACACCATTTCAGGTCAACTGCCAGGATGAAGAGGTGTTTCAAGCCTCTTCAATATTTAAAGCAAGAATGAGACACGTTGAGACCCAGTTGCTAATGGCTGCTTGCCTGGCGCTGCCGCAGTAACACCGGGAAATTGGACGGCGTGCTGGGATCCTGCAGAGAGCCAGGAAGGTGAGGAGAGAAGCTCTCTGTGCTGGAATTGCTGGATTGTCCCAGTCTGCTCCGCCTGGGATTGCAGCCAGGCATGAAGAAGGAGGAAGTTGTAGCAAGTTCTGAGCAATCCAGGCAGCAAATGAGCCCAACCTGGCTGCAGCAGATCCTGCTTCGGGAGCTGCTCGTGCAGTCCTGTCTCTCCTGATAACTGTGAGCAAGTTCTGGTCTCTCAAACACAGAGATGACAAGTCAGATCCTCAGACCTTCCCTGGCTGCTTAAGAAAGCTTTGAGGCTTCCCTGGGTGGCTCAGCAGGGATCTGCTCCTGGCACAAAGCCATCACGGGCAGCTTTGCAAAATCGGGATGTCCCCACTTGGCAGTGCAGGACACGGGCTCCTTCTGAGGGTGGCAGTGGTGGCTGAAACATCAAGCATCCCCCAACATTTTCCATCACAGAGAGGCTGATTTAGCTGCTAACTCACCCTAGGAAAAAGCAGGCTAATGTATTGTTGTGGCCTGATGGTGAAACAGGACTTTTTGACTCTAATATCAAAGGGTTTAATATTATTTATTAAAATGACTCTATTATTCAGAAAACTTAAGTTATTATGTACCCCAGTACAAAACGTAAATATTTACTTCTTTATACTCAGTACTAGAATACTAAAATGCTTACAATTTAGTAATAACAGTTCTCCACATCATTAGTTAAGAGAAAGAAAAACTACATCTCCCATATTGGGAGACAGAGTAGAAAACCACTACTTGTGTCTTTAAAACACAGCTCAGAAATATGTTTATAAAATTCTATGCTGAGAAAGTAAATTTTCCCCTAAAAATAAAACCTCACCAAGCTTACACCCAAAAAACTCATAAAATATCAAAACAACACGAATGCCTTCTGATTTCTGGTAGCAGATGGATGCTAAAGCAGACAGAAAAATCACTGATACACAGGGCTCCTGTTGAATTCCAACGACCCAAACAGAGACCAAACATCTGCCCTCCAGTGCTGGTATGGGTTCTGGTATTTACAGATCACAAAACAGCTGGGAGAAGAGAGCAGGTGAAACATCCTCAGCACAAATTGTCCCAGTGCAAACCATCCCTGCTGGCACATGCAGCCACTGTGGCTGAAATCTCTGCATTTGAAACGTCAGCTGTCAAGCATCCCTGCCTGTGAGCTGCTTCCCACACCACCAGTGCTCCCAGTCAGAGGTAAACAAAGGCCAGATCTCCTCTGGAACAAGGGAAGGGAGGCAGCTTCCCAAGGGCAACTGCAATTAAGTTTATGGTTGAAATTTGTGGTTCTCTTCTTTTAATCCCCTTCTCATTAAGCTCTATATCCCCTCCCTGGGACTCTGAGCGTGGTTTGCATTGCCCTTGTCTCCTCTCTGTGTTTGGAGCCCTTCAGAGCAGACAGGAGCACTAAAAATAAAACCACCTGTCAGGTCCCCTAGTTATTACAAACAAAACGTCCTTTACGAAGATGCAACAAGTAAAACCTTCATATTGTGTGTGCTTATTCACATAAAATATTTAGAAAGCTCCTAATGTTTTTATGGCTGTAATTAATCTTGTGTCACGTTGGGGAAGAGCAGCACATAAAAAATTTCTTTGGCATTAGGCAGAAGCCTGGGCTTCCCAAGGCCAGCCTGTGTGTCCAAGGCTGGAGGGGACTCAGGGTGGGGTTTGGGGGATCCCTGCTCTGCCAGGACAGCCTGATGGGATGGAGGAGGGCTGGGCCATGTGCCCTTTTACATTGTGCTGCCTTTGTGACACAGATGCTCACAGCAGCTCTGGCAGCTTTGTAGCCCTGTGGAGGAAGGGGTGAGCCTGTGATTTACCCCAGCTCTGCCCCCTGGGCGAGCAGCACCACCCATGCTGTCAGCACAGCTTGGGGCTCCCTGTGTGCCTTCCTCTGGGGAAGGCTGATCCCACAAGATAAGTGCTCCTTTTATTGTCTAAAATCATGGGGATTTTAAGAAAAACCTCTCTGCATGTTCACTGCAACCGTCTGGAGGACTCCGGCTAGCACAGGAGCCTGAATACATAAAAACTGTCTCCAGTCAGAGACTCCTGGCCCAGCTTGCCTTGCCAATAAACTCTTTGATGGGAATATTCCCAGAAATATGATGCTTAAAAAATCTGATCCAGCCCTTGCTATCTATAGCTTCTCAACAACAAAATTTTGGCCAAGATGCAAGAGAGAACAGCTCCCTGTGCCACGGGTGGAGAATCACCATCCACGGGGGAACAAGCAGGTGGCTGCTGGCTGAGGTATGAGCTGTGGGAGGACAGCTCAGCCCTGTCTGAAATAGGTGCAGATCCAGCATTTTTGGCAACTCAAATGTTTCATCAAAAGGGCTTGGGAGAATCTGTCTCACTGCACCAGGGCGTAAAGGAGCTCACAATCAACGCCTGGCCTCAGTGGAGGAAAGCATTTAACCACAGCAACAAAGCAAGGTGGATTTGACATTTTCATCTTGATCCTTGCACTTCTAAATTACCCTTTGGAGGAGGAAGATAATGTGTGAAGTACAGGGCTGCTCCTGGGGATGCCCCAGCCAGTGAAATACTGACATCCTGGTGGAAGCAAGTGCCACAGATCCTGTACAGCTCCGGGGTTTGGGTCACCCAGAGGAGACAATGGGCTGATGGGAGACCTGGCCCAGGGATTGAGCTGAGCATTGGTAACTGCCTGGCTTGCTTTTCATCCTTGGAGGGAACCTGCTGCTCATCCAGGCTGGGAATTCAGATCCAACAAGATCCACCCCTCGTGCTCGCTCCCAAACCCGCTGGGCCACTGTGGAAGGAGAGGGTGGTCCTCTTCCTGCTGGGATGGTGAGATGTCCTGCCAAGCCCTGCTTTAGGGGTTCCACTTCCCCCATTCACCAGGTGGATTTATAGCCCTGTTAGTTATTCAAAGCCACCTGGTTTTTAATCATCCCCTGCCCCCATTTCCTTTCTTTTAGTTATTCTTAATAAACTTTCTTTATGCTATCTTGAAGCTTTGAGCCTGCTTTGCCTTTCTCCTAGTCCTATCTCACAGCAGAGAATGAGTGCACTGGCAGTGCCAGCACTGAAACCCACCACACTCAGTGGTGCATTGATTGGAAAAAATTCAAAACTTGGGAAATTCTAGAATTGGCCAACCAAAACCACTACACCTGCATGGAGCAAGAAGGGTTCAGGGAGCAGCACCCATGGCCCGGATGCAGAGCTGTCACACATGGACAGCAAGCAAAGTGGAGAGGCTAAAGGAAGAGGAGGTGATGGCCCAGACACAGCAGGGCTGGGAGGGCAGGGGAATGGACAGTGGGGCTCAGCTGAACCCCAAATCCGTCAGTTCCCTGCTGCAGCCACCTCCTCAACTTCTGTGTGTTTCTGCACAAGCTTTTTTTTTTTTTTTTTTTGCAGTTGACTTTCAAACCTGCCAAGGCTGCCCATTTTGCCTGCAGATGCTCTGCATTGGCAGCCTCTAAACCCCTTCAAACAGCCCCAGCTCAATCACAGCTCTGTCAGGCGATGCTCTATTTAACAGAGCCTGCCCAGGAATCTCCTCCCGAGTCCATTTTCTCAGTGAGTGGCAGCAATAAATAAAATCCAGCCAGTTGGTCCTTGAAACGCTACCATGGCTTGATTACTTTTGCCCAGGACTTTGCCAACTGTGCTGCAACCTCCTGCAGATGCTGCCTCCCTCTGCCTGCCACTTCCCCGGGCTGGAGGAGGGGACAGGCAGCAGGATGGAATGGGATCTGAGTGCAGGGCAGCAAAGGGGCCTGGAGGAGGCATTTCCAGGAGGATGTGCCCCTGAGAAGCCTCTTGCCCTAGAGCAGTGCAGCAAAGAGCAAGGTCCTGCCCAGAAGAGCTCCTGGGCTGTTTCTCAGAGGAGCAGGGAATGCTGCCCCTGCCTTGGCCAGGCTCCAGGGTAGTTAATTGCATTCTGCCTGCCCAACATTAATTAATTTGGTGTCGTGCAGAGACTGCTGCGCTGGGTGCATCCGGGAAAGGAAAAAAAAGCAAAACCCAGCTCCTCCTACACCCAATAAATAAAAGAGGGGGAGGGAGCCGGGCTGGCAGTTGGCTCTGAGGCTGGGTGGGGACACGGGGTGCCAGTCCCAGGGAGAAGCCTCTTGTCAGGGTTCAGGATTCATCTCTGCCCGTGCTGGACCCAGCTCCGTGAGCTCTGACACCGATTTGCTCTCCCCTCCGAGTGGACAGAGCCAAGTCACACTCAGAGGTCACCTCCAGTTTGCTCCCTGTGTCCCTTCCCAGGGCAGAGGGTGACAGTGTTTGCCAGGAAAGTGCTTCAAAAATCAGCTGGTGGACAGGGAGTGTTGAGCACCGAGCAGCCACCTTGTGCCAGACTGGTCTCACAAGAAAGTCCATGGGATTCAGTGTGGCTGCAGGATTTGTGCTGCTCTGGGGGCACCTCGGGCTTGTGCTCATCCCATCAGGGCAGCACAGCCATGAGGGGTGAGACGTCCCCAGGGAGCAGACCCTGAGCACACACCTGCCCTGCACGGGTGTTTTTGGGAGGCAGGAGATCCCTGCTCACACAAAGAGCAGATGCCTGTTATTTCAAACCCTACTGTTACCTCATTAAAGCAGCTGTCTGCTGTCCCCCAAAGACAGACAAATTAGGAGTCAACTCAACCAAGAGCAAAACAAACACAACAAATATGTGACTGTATGAAATGCTAACAAGGCTGCTCCCACCACGCTGGGCCCAGACAGGGGCTCAGGGAAAGAGGTGAAAGGAGGCAGAGCAGCAGATTTGTTTCTCATTGTCAAGTTAGAGCCCAGCCCAGCTGTTTCCCCAAACAAGCCAAAGTCATGAGCCGTGTCTAGTTTGATATGTTATTTTTTTTTAATTCTTGCAACAATGATATCTCAGATTCACTTCTGGGATCTCAGCTGGCATTGCAGCTCTCTGTGCCCTTCTGTGGGTTATTTCTCTGAGCTGCCCTTCCCTCCCTGGTTGGGATGTTGTAGTAAAGCAGAAAAATTATAAAGAAAGGCCTCATAAAATCAGGCCTTCTCTGGCTAGCCTGTCATTTCTTCCAAGCCAAGCTAGCATTTTGCAGTTGCCATGTGAAAGCAATCCTGGTGTGAGCAGTTCGTTAACAAAATAATCTATTCCTGGGTCAAAACCAACCAGCACCAGGATAAACTATTTCTACACTGTTAGATAGAAAAATGAAAACTATCCTTCACAAAACAACCTTCCCTGCACATAGACAGAAAGGGTTTGAGTGACCAATCCATAGAGCACAACTTTTACTAACCAATAATGTAATTGGCAAGAAACTACTAACAAATTGGAGTCCCACATGAGCTCTGAAAAACTGTATAAAAACCAAATCACATGAATAAAGAGCTTTTTCCAGCATGAAGAAAATGGAGTCCTGTGTGTTTTACTCCCATAGGATGGTCAGAGAGGACACAAGCTCCTCAGCCCTGCTCGGGGTGCACCAGCAGAGCCAGCAGCCAGACGTGCCCATGGCACACACCCTGTGCACCCAACACATCATCCCCACACCGTGACGGGATGCTGGGGCTCACAGGCAGAGCCTTCAGAACCCCAGAGAGACATTCCAGCCCCTGGAGAGCCCTTGAGAACCTCTGCAAGCCTCGGTGTGAGCACCCCATGTCTCTGTGAGGGTCCCAGCCTGATGGCCCTGAGGGGAGCAGCACTGGAGGTGCAGTGTCACCACTGAGTTAGGAACAGCGATGAGAGATGACACAGACTCCAGACTTCAGAAGGCATCAGAAGTGACATTTATTAGAAGCAGACTCTTTTATAGACAGGATTGCTAACCCAAAATGCGATTGGTCCTTAAGGAACACCCCTCACACCGTTGGTTAATTAGGAACACCACCTTCTTGTAAACATCTTTCACAAACAGCAGGTGTAGAGATTGAGATAAGAATTGTTTTAATTCTTTCTCTAAATTTTCTCACAACTTCCCCAGACACCGTGTGGGAAAAGTGGCCTGTTCCTCTCTGTGACCAGCTAGCCAGCACCACAGTGCAGCACAGCAAAACCTGCTCTGCTCAGACGTCAGGCAATCAAACCATCAGAGGCAGCAGCACTGACACAACCTCCTCCAGAGCCTTGTTCAGGCTCAGTTATTAGTCAAAGGATCCAGGTGATTATTTGCCACCTCCTGTGAGTGACAGCAGATGTTCTGGAGTGATTTGTAATCTAACAGAGACATTAACCTTTTAAAGCATCTCCCGGTGTCCCCGGGGCTGTCCAGGGACTCTCTATTGTGCTGGGGAACAAAGAGCCCTGGATATTACTCAGGAGTGAACGGCAGGGATGAGCTTTACATAAAAGAGATCAATAAAAATATATCAACAGCCCAGGCAGGGCTTTGGGAAGAGGTGGAGGAGAGGCCTGGGAGGAGACGCAGTGTGAGTGGTCGGGTCACAGCAGTTCTGGAGGAGCAGATGAGAAGATACTGATTGGGCTTTTAATCTCGGCTCAACACACAGTCCCCTGGGCCAAACACACACTTGGTTTTGCTGCTGATGGGCAGGGGCTGCTGCCCTGCTGTTGCTGGGCTTCTCTGTGGCAGTTCTTTGACTCAGGGGTCTGAGTTATTGCTGGTTCTTCCACGTTTCAGGTGCCACTTATGGCTGTTCTTTGCACTCGGGGACCCCAGTTCTGGTGGCTGTTTTCCCTTGTGCATAAAGACTTTGACTCCAAGTGTCAGAAAGCTTAAGATAGTTTTATTATCATTGGCTCCATATTCAGTGCTCCTTTACCAAGCTTTGGTGCAATCCCTGTACATGCTTTCTTCTCAGTGCCTAGTATAGGAAAATGCCCCTTATCACACCAAAGTGAAGTGCTGGTAACCAAGACCAGCTCCCTCCCACCATTGGTCAGAGAGAGATAAGAGAAAAACACCAAATGTGTGGCCTTGAGCAGGACACAGCTTAGAGAGATACGTTTACAAAATCTCTCGTTGAGAGAATGATTTTTCTGTTGGGAACAAAAACCCAGCAGGCCTGCAGAAACCCAGAAACCATCAAGATGACACTTCTCCAGCTCCATCTCTGTCCCGTGGCATGGCTGGGGGACCCAACACTGCAAGCGTAGTGCAGCCTCACCCCTGACAGCTCTCCTCCCAGAGCCTGGCATCACAGCTCTGCTGCTCACACCTGCAGCAGCTTTGGCAGCTCTCATTAGTGCTGGTGTCCCACAAACCCAGAGTGATGGGCTGCACAGCAAGGGCTGAGAGAACAGAGGAGAATCTGTCACTGACATTTTGTGGGTCCCTGGGTGAGAAGCCTGCAGAGGCTTTTCTTCCCAGGGAGAAGCACATTCTCAGCACAGAGTTTCTACAAACAATCTCTGAGCTGTGCTCTGTCCAAGGACATTGTCCCTCTGGCCTGGCTGTGGGAGGAAGTTGGTCTTGGTTATCAGTTCTCACTTCTAGTATCACAGGACAGGGGAGAGGGAGAGAGAAGGATTCTGCCACAGGCAGAGTCACAGCATTCTGAGATTCTGGTACAGGGCAGCAAGAAGAAAGCACCTGAGCCCTGTATATGGGCACGATATAGCCCAAGCCTCAGAACTTTGGAGTCATTGTTAATAAAATCATATTTAAGCCTTCTGATATATGGAGTCAAAGAATTCTGATTCATCATGTCAGGCCATTTGCAATAGGAATCCCCCTGAATTCCTGCAGGGATTCTCCCAACACCCAGGATCGACACTCTCTGTATCCATGAGGCAGCCCTGAGCTCAGGGAGCCTGGGGAAAGGCTGTTCTATTTCTGGCCAAGGCTTTCCCATCAGGGAAGGCTTTTTGTAGCACCAAATGCAGCACAGCTAGCCTGGAGAGCAGATGGTCGGTGGAGGTGAGTCCCGCTGCAGTTGTACAGCAAGTCTGACACCCTGGGGAGAAATCCCACAGACAGGCAAGGTCCCCAAATCCTCCCTGACAAAACTTTTCACTGGAGGGACAAAACAACTTGTTCAAACCCAGATATACCCTGGAGCAACCAGGATTAGGATGATGCCACCAGCCTTCGGAGCAGCAGTGGGCACTGGGTGCCTTTGCCCACAAAAAATAAATGTATTTACTGAATGCACCCACAGATCATTGACAGTCTGCTGTTATCACAGCCTCTGGCCAGCCCTGATCTCTCTTTTACTACACAGAGCTTTGAAAAAAACCCTTGAAGAGGCTTGGGGCTGACTTCTCCTGCCTTACTACACGTAGGAGAGGAGGATCTGGCCCTTCCCACTGCTGCCCGCTCTCGGGGAGTGGATCTGGAGCAGGAGAATCTCATCACGAGGCTGGGCTGGCTCTTTGCACCCACTGGGGTTATTGTCTAAATCAGATTAGAGATGCAAAGAACAGAGCAGCAGGTAGAGCAAACAGGAGCTGCCAGACTGGGATGTGCGAGCAGCGGGGGCTCTGTGTGGGGAGGAATGTTCCTTCCAACCTTTCTGTACAGCATCCTCCTCCAGCTGCAGCTGGCTGTTGCTTCCCAAGGGACTCTCTTCCCTTCAGCTCCATGGAGCTCTCTTGGAGCAGGGCTTGGGAGCAGATTCCCAACCTTTCTGTGGGATCCACCATCACAGCCTTCCCTGCTCCACCACAGCCATCTCCTGGCAAAAGCCACCCCACACCTCTGGCCCCCAGGGCGCCCGAGGGCATGGCACAAACTGGGAGCAGCTGGGAACTGTTCCAGCCTCACCTCTCTGGCTTAGGAGGGAAATGTTTGTCCGAGCAGCAGATGGGGTCTGGGATACAGGACCAAGGGAAAATCCAGGGATGGAGCTGGGGCTGCTCTGGTTTCTGCACTGGTGGTGCAGGGGAGACCCGGCAGGAGCAGAGGGGGAGCTGAGCCGAGCTGAGCTGAGCCGAGCCGAGCTGAGCCGAGCTGAGCTGAGCTGAGCTGAGCTGAGCCGAGCTGAGCTGAGCCGAGCTGATCTGAGCCAAGCCGAGCTGAGCCGAGCC
>VXAX01001920.1:301196-331816 GCA_013399835.1 Leptocoma aspasia
TTTTTTTCCCCTTTTTAATGATTCTAATTTTTCTACTGCTCAGAGCCCTGGACCTGGTAACCACGGAAACTCAGCTTGCCAGGAAGAGGGATACAGGAGCACTGCCACCAACGACAGAATCCAGTCATCTTCCCTGAGTGTGACATGAAATCATGCACGATGATGCACTGCTCAAGGAGGATTCTGTCAGTGCTCACTTCACAAAACACCTCCCTCATACCAGGGTGTGCTGGTGCCCCATGCAGGTTACAGTCCCCACCTGAGAGGGCTGAGGAGTCCATCAAGACGTGGCCAGCCTGGAAGGACAGCGAGGCACGTGGGACAGAAATGTCCTGACGTGCTCCTGCTGCTCAAGGCAGGAAAGCAGTGTAGGAAAAAGGAAAAACCAGGGGGAAAATTCACCAGGGAAGGTTCTATTTGGCAAACACCGAATGCAAAGCTCCTGCCTCAGTTTCCCCACTTGCAGTAATTATCCAAAAGGCAGCAAAGAGCAGCTCTCTCTTGCTGGGAGGTACAAGCTGCTGTCACAAACACGTTCCAGAGGGCCCAGGGCTGCCCCAACAACGACCTGGCTGCAGGCTGCTGGCAGCTGGGGAAGGACCAGGGCAGCAGCTGGCCTTGCTGACTGCTGGCACAGTTGCCCACTGCTCCCCAGCTTCAAAGAGCTCAGATAAACCTCCCCCCTCGCCAGCAAGGCTGTTAACCCCTGGTTTGCCACAGCAAGGGAAGGTTCCCTGCGCCAGCCTGCTGTCCCCATGGTCTGCCAGGGCAGAGCTGCTGCCTCGGTCACTGCTGCTCACTGGAGTGTGCAGAGCTGGGAGTGCTGCCCACAGAGAGGTTCTGGCCACCCTCTGCCCGTGGGAAGTCCGTTCCTGCCTCCCAGTTTGGTTGTGATCACAGGATAATCTCACTGTCCAGGAAAAAGCCTCGTGGCCTGCTTGGGTCCCTCTGCACACGCCGCCCTGCAGCCCAGCTCTTGGGCTGGCCAAGGGAAACTGAGGCAGCCCAGGGCTAAGAGGAGGCAGGAGAGACCAGAGGGAGCGTGCAGGCAGCGAGGGTGAGGCTGTGTGGCCAGAGGGACGGGGCCCAGGTGCTGCCCTGCTGCCCATCCCCCTGGCACACGCTGGCATCGCCCGAGTGAAGACAAACTTGGCACAGGCACTGGCCACATTTTCTCCCNGACTTCATCTCATTCCAGAGGATAAAAGCCTGGGAATCCCTCAGCAAGGAGAGCTCTCAGCTGCCAGAAGCGGGGGGGGGGCGGNCTCTTGGGCTGGCCAAGGGAAACTGAGGCAGCCCAGGGCTAAGAGGAGGCAGGAGAGACCAGAGGGAGCGTGCAGGCAGCGAGGGTGAGGCTGTGTGGCCAGAGGGACGGGGCCCAGGTGCTGCCCTGCTGCCCATCCCCCTGGCACACGCTGGCATCGCCCGAGTGAAGACAAACTTGGCACAGGCACTGGCCACATTTTCTCCCGGGCCAGTGGAGGCTCTTCCTTATCCAACTCCTACACATGCTCCTCCTGGACCTGGCTCAGCTCTGCTAATGGCTCCAGAGCTGGAAAGGAGAGAATGCAAAGATGAAGGGACAGCCAACTCCTACACATGCTCCTCCTGGACCTGGCTCAGCTCTGCTAATGGCTCCAGAGCTGGAAAGGAGAGAATGCAAAGATGAAGGGACAGAGAGCAGCAGGGAGGAAAGGCAGGGAATGCTCCCCAGAGAGGGGCTGCNAGAAAAAAATCCAAAGTGACCCGAGTGACAGGCGGGATGGCTGGGAAGGAGCTGGCTGCCAGGAGGCTGCAGGGCACTGGGGAGGAGGATGGAGGGAACATCTGGGGCTCAGAACCCCCCCAGCCCTCGGGCAGGGCACAGACAGAGCTGCAGACACCTCGGGTGGAGTGCAGAGCCTTCACACCTCTGCCTTCACAGCTGTTAAAGTAACTTGATTATAAAAATATAGCTTTTATTCCTGTTGTTAACTAAAACTTTCAAACAGTTAATATAAATATGCCTGTGTTAAAATGCCTGCTTAGTTGATATAATATCCAAAAAACATATGATGAAGACCTGCCACTAATATGCCAACTATCAGCACTCTGTCTGAAGAAAACCCAAGAACTGAAAGTGATAATAAAATAGACTAAAACCACAACCAAGAAATATGCATGCTCTAAAAAAGCAAACCCGAAGAAAAGCCATACTAAACAGTTCTTAAAACATGCAAACTAATTTTAAGAAAAGTTTAAATATACAACAAAAATAGTATATAAAAAAGGTTTCCCAAACTAGCAAATGTGCTCTTGCCTGAGTGCCAAGACACAATCAGCCCTAATCTTTGCTCTGTTGTCTCTGTCTCCTATTGTCCTTTATTAAACTTTTAAATTTTACCAAAAAGGTAAACCAATTTTTAAATTTTACCAAAAAAGTAAAAGTATTTTTCACACAGCTCTGCCTGCCCCCAGTGCAGAGCCTTCACTCCTCAGCCTGCTCCCTGCCTGCCCTCCCCAGCTTGTCACAGAATTGTTTAGGTTGGAAAAGCCACCAAGACCATCAAGTCCATCCCTTCCCCTGCTCTGCCAAGGCTACTGCTAACCCACGTCCCCAAGTGCCACATCCACACAGCTTTGAGACCCCTCCAGGAATGGGGACTTCACCCCTGCCCTGGGAAACCTGGGCCAGGGCTGGGCAACCCTCTGGGTGAAAAATGTTCCTGATATCCATGGTGCACCTCCCCTGGCCCAGCCTGAGGCTGTTCCCTCTTGTCCTGTTGTCCCCTGGGACCCCCCGGCTGTCCCCTCCTGGCAGGGAGTTGTGCAGAGCCACAAGGTCCCCCCTGAGCCTCCTTTGCTCCAGGCTGAGCCCCTTCCCAGCTCCCTCAGGGATTCTCCAGCCCCTTCCCAGCTCCCTCAGGGATTCTCCAGCCCCTTCCCAGCTCCCTCAGGGATTCTCCAGCCCCTTCCCAGCTCCCTCAGCCTCTCCTGGTGCCCCAGCCCCTTCCCAGCCCCACTGCCCTCCTTTGCCCCACACATTCCCTTGCTGGACAAAGCAGCTCCTGGGCAGCAATATCACAGAACAGTTTGGTTTGCAAGGGACCTTCCAAGGTCATCTAGCCCAAGCCCCCAAGGTTTGCTCCACCAGGTTTAGACTCCTTCAAGAAACTTTACTTTTTTCCCCTCGTCTCTCAATTTTTTAGCTGCTGCTTTAAACCTCAGGCCCAACCTCCAGCTGCCATTTAGAAAATAAACCACAAATGTAATCAAAGCAATTACTACCTCCACTTCAAACATTACATTATCAAGCCAACCAGCTCCCCATTGAAGACAATTAATCTGCACACAGTCACCAAAAGAAACTGTCAGCAATTAGAAGTGGAAGCACAACTTTGTAGTTAATTGGGAATATTGCACCTCTGATACACGTTTAATTAGTTGATGGAGTGTGTCCCTTCTCAGACATTTTTCTTTTTAAATTATAGCTGAAATTCATCCTTTATCCCCCCCACTTTTTTTTTTTTTCAATGCAAAATAATAAAGGAAATAAATAAAGCATGAGTAATCTGAAACGTGGTTCTGGCTCTCCCTTAGTTTGCAGCTTGCAATGTGTACACAGGAGTTTAGAGACCTCCAAGAGATAAGGAGGAAAAGATCTTTCTTTCCTTTCAGAGCTTCTCTTTTTTCATTAATCTGATTTTAAGACCTTGCCTGTGCATTTTCACACTTCTCTCATAAATCTCATTTTTGTCCTGTTTCCCTTGGGATTATCAGGTGAACGAATGGGAGGGCCCAGAGCTGAGCAGAGCCAGGCACACGCTGAGATACATTCATTTCAACACTTATTTTACAAAGGTTCTAAATTTTATCTTTGCATAATGATGCTGCTTTGCATATCTATAGCTGCTTTCATCCCATGATCTCAGTGCATTCTGCAGACTGTTAATTAAGTCTCAAAACACCCTGGTGAAGTCAATAGGAGGGCTTTATTGGGGTGGGTTTATCTAATTTGTCGAAGAAAAGGGTAAACTGAGGCAGGGGGAGGCTGAAGAGGTGTTCACAGGCACAAAGTGTGTTGTAGGAGCCTTGTCTTTGTAAACCCTAGAGGCAGAACCAGTCACCACGTCCCTCGGGCCAGCATCCCGGGGCTGTTCAGGCCAGGCTGGATGGGGTTTGCAGTGACCTGGGCTCATGGCCCTGCCCAACGATTTTCAAGGAGATCCCAACCCAAACCTTTGTACAATTCTGTGAGCCCGGGTTACCAAACAGCCCTGGGCCAGGCTCAGGGAGTGCACAGGGCTGCACCCAACCCAGAGCTCCCCCAGCCCACCTTCCCCCGTGGTTTCATGCCAACACACTCCTCCCAGCACCACCCAAACGCTCTGGAGATGCTCCTGGGAGCCTTCCTGTGCTTGGGGTGGGTGTTTGCTTTTGGCACCCTTGGCACCGCTTTCCAAACACTCTGAAAACATTTTTATACCCAGAAGGGCCTATTTTTCATCACCTCAGAGCAGCGTGGGCCAAGAATAACTTTGCTGAAAGCTACCTGGCTGGAGGCAAGAGGCAGCCTGGTGAGATGTGCCCGTTTGCCACCAGCAGAAAAACATCTCAGGCTCCAGCCCTCTCCTGGTGAATATCGCTCCCACACCGTGCAAAGTGCAGCACGGGTGGCACACGTGCTCCTATCTGCCAACTCCAGCTCCAAGAGAAAACTGCCAAAATCCCATCACTTCAAGCAGAAAGATCCAGCCTGGAGGAATTCAACATGCCCGGAGAATTGCGGGGGGAAACCACAACAACAAAGCTGCAGAGAAGGGAGCTGGAAAGCCAAGAACACCAACCTGGCTGCCATCCTTCCCACTGCCCTGTGGAAAAGTCTTTCCTACTTTATCAAACATTACCACCTTGTTAGGAGCATCATTGCAAGAAGCAACATCCTGGTTGCAAATCAGCTTCTTCATTTTGTAATTTGCTGGAGCAAAACCATCCAAGTCACAACCAAAACCATCCAAGTCACAACTCAGGTTTGGAGAAGGGAGGAAGCTTTTGCAACTGTTGAACTGGTGGAGGAGAAGAATAAGTTTTCAAGTTGCCTGAGAGCAGCTGCACACTTTAAAGGTCAAGAATTTGTGTGAGTGTCTGCATTGCTCTCCATCCTTGGGCAGGGGGATTTTGGCAGCCCAGGGGGACCCTGGTGGGGTTGGGTTTGTGTTTGCCTCTCCTCCTATCTCCAGGTAGCAGGTACAGCTCATCAAACATCTTCTGGAGGTGGAAGCAGATGAAATAAATCCCAGGAGCTCTCAGAACCATGAGGTCACTGCTGGCAGCAGCACCAGCCACCCCGTGCAGCAGTGACACCACTTTGTACTGCAATGCAAACGCTGCCCAAGTCCAAGGGAATGGATCCACCAGGCTTTGGATCAGCCTGCAAAGCACATGGAGAGTGTGGGTGCTTTCTTTTTCTGCCAGGGACAATCCAAGCAAAGCTCAAGCTCCTTCTTCCTTCAGCTGAAAGAAAGCATCAACAGAAGACAGCAATTGTGGCCTGAAAAGCAGCCAAGCACTGCTGAATGCTGGCCCGTGGTCCTTGCAGGGGGATAATGAGAATTACTGGAGTGCCTTTGAGAAGTGCCTTGAGATTGTGCCATTTTATGTCCTCCTAGAACACTGGGATGAAGGAGCAGCCAGCCTTGGAGCAGGGCCAGTCTCCCATGCTGGCCATGAGGCTGCAGCCCTCTCCTCTCTGCTGGCTGGGCACTTTGCACCATTGCAAACCAGGACTGCTCCTCACCCTGAGCCCCCCTGGCAAATGCAGGGAGCCAGGCTGCTTTGGGAGTGTGTGTTGGGGTGGGGAACAGAGAGATGCAGCAGTGGGGTGCAGTGGAGCTCCCCCCATCTCATTAAAGGCATCCTCAAAATGAACCCTGCTAAGTTTTGTACCCCTGACAAAAGAAACCCTTGCACCCCTCTGCCCCTGGCACTGCTTTGTGTGCAGCAGGTGTTTGAGATCTCCCTTGGCTGGTCCATCCCTGACAACCCACGGTATCAGCTGTTGCAGGCAAGGATGCAAACCCTCTCCTATCAAATCAAATACCTTTTTGAGAGTTTTAACATAATCTTCTCAAAGGAAAATTTCCATCTTGTCCCCTCCTTTAAAGTTGAGCTTGTGCCCTAAAGCAGGAGGACTTCACCTCAGTTCCAACACTCAGAGATGCTTTTAAATCCTTGCTTTGCAGTTCTGGCCACTCCAGTAACTCCCTATGATAAAGGGAAATCTCATTGTGGAGAACAGCTCTCCAGTGTGTGCCTGAAAGGCAGCCACATGCTCACATGCTTGACCTGCTTTTCTCACGACCTGAAAAGACACGGCTGGCAAAGTGGGCAAAGCATTCTGTGATTCTGAGTCCAGTTTGCACGGTGACAATGCCACAGCACCCTCTTGGGCAGCACCAGCCCATGGTGACAATCCCACAGCACCCTCCTGGGCAGCAGCAGCCCATGGGGACAATGCCACAGCACCAACCCAAGGTGACAATGGCACAGCACCAACCCAAGGTGACAATGCCACAGCACCATCCTGGGCAGCACCAGCCCATGGTGACAATGGCACAGCACCAGCCCATGGTGACAATCCCACAGCACCAACCCATGGTGACAATCCCACAGCACTAGCCCAAGGTGACAATGGCACAGCACCATCCTGGGCAGCACCAACCCAAGGTGACAATGGCACAGCACCAGCCCATGGTGACAATGGCACAGCACCATCCTGGGCAGCAGCAGCCCTGGCACAGCTCAGCTCAGCTGCAGGGAGATGATGCAGAGAGATCCCACTGTGCCAGGGGAGGAAAAGAAAAGCAACCAACTTTTCCCTTTCTGCTCCCAGCTTTGCTCTCCTTGCAGGCTGGTGCCCCTGCTCCATGCTGCCCATGGAGATCCACCAAGTGGGCAGAGAAGTGGGCACCACCCAGAGGGTTTGTCCCTGAAGGTGCCCAGCATCCCTTTGCTGTAGGGTGGTGGCTCCCATACCTTCACAGCTGTGGTGCTCTGTGCTCTGCTGAGCCCAGGAGCTTCCCTGTGCTCTGGAGCAGCAGTGCTGGGACCTCTGCCCAGCACACTGTGTGCACTGGAGAGCTGGGAGAGGGCCACGTGCAGAGCTCTGAGCCAGCTTGGGCCCATCTGGAAGGAATTATCAGAAGAGCTGTTTGTCAGCTGCTTCCACACAGAGGAAGGGTTGGGATTTTACACATTTGCCTCGCCCAGAGTACAAACCAGATAGGCAAGGAGATTTATGACCCAGAAATCTCACAGGATTACAACTGCCCCACGGAAGGAGACCTGCCTGACAGAGTGTTTTCTAACTGGCATGCAAGAACAGAGCAGCCTTGCCAAAATTTCCTTGGAGCATGGAAAATGGAGCAGATCCTTGTCTGGATTAAACAATGGCATCAGCAAATGCCTAGCTGGAGAAATGAGGGGGAAGGTGGAGATGAGGGCTCTGACTTAGGGACCACCCAGGAGATAAAAGAGGCTTGAACTGCTCTGTGGAGCTCTGCAGCCTCAGCTGGTGCCACATCAAATTCCAAGCCTGTGATGATCCCCCAGCCTGATCTAGTTGCAAATTGCTTCAATGGGATTTGAGACCCCGGGGACTGGGATCTGGTCTCATTCCTGCCTTCACCAAAGATGTGTTTACATGTGAGAAATCATCCCTGGGGATGACCGTGTAGTGTTTTCATCGATTTTTAATACCTCTTGTTTACCTGTTTCCAAATTGCAGGAGTCATTTTTATTTCTTTGCTGCTACATTTTCCACAGAAGCTTCGCTTAAAAAAAAAAAAATCAAAATTGTCTTTGAAACAGATATTGAGCATGTTTTGTTTCCTGACAACCACACGTAGAGATTCAATTTGTATATGCTCCTCAGTGGATATGTCATACTGTGATTGCTCACACATTAACTGACACAGCAGAGCTGGGTGGGAGATACTTTGTCTACTCCTCAAGAATTTCAGAGACTAATAAAAGCACCAGTGGATCTAAGAGAGACCTTGATGTTTCATAATATGTAAGACAAAAGGGTTTCCTATTTAATTAGCCAAAATGTTAGATCAAAAAAGATGCCTTAGATTTTGAAATGAGTCAGTACTGAAACTTATAACTATTTTCTTCTCCCAGTTTAAAAGGATTTCAAATAGGGAAAATGAAAGAACTAACTTTGGGACAATGAATTTTTGTCTGACAAATGAGCTGTACCAAATTGAACATTTTCTGCTGGAGCCCAAATCTAAAGCTGTGACCCTGATCCAGCTGCTCTTGCAGCAGCATCACCCCAAACACTCCTCTCCTCACAAAACTGGCTCATTTCCTCCAGAAAATACAGATAACAACCAACTTCCATACACTGTGTATAGACAGAGAGTAAACTTGCACTGCCTATTATCCTGCATGTAGGGACATAACTCTCCCCTTGATCTCCATTCAAGAGAGAAGGGAAATTCCACTCTTTCAGGGCCTTTGTTATTATCTTGAGAGGTAGGGCAGCAACCAGAGAGAGCATCCAGCAGGACAAGACAGGGGAAGGGTTTCTGAGACAGGCACAGCAGCTGAAGTGCATCAGGTCTGTGAGGCTGAGCTGGAGAACTCCCAGCAGCCGAACTTCCATCAGCATTCCTGCAGTGGGAATTCCTGCACAGTCAGAAAAACCAACGGAAAACAAAAAGAACAAAAGTAATTCTCGAACCCCACATTCATTTTCATGTTCTAAACACAGGGTTTGCCCCAAACACAGATCTGTGAGCAGCAGTTTTCAGAGCAAGGCAATGTGAGTTAGGGCTCAGTGCTGAGGCTGTGGGTTTGATCCCTCTGTGATTTTAGCTATTTATTGAAGAGCTGGGCTCTGATCCTTGTGGCTCCCTTACAACTCAGAACATTCTGTGATTCTGAGTCAGGTTTGCTCCAGCTGCACCATGGTGAGAGGGCAGGGGTCTGATCCACACACGTGGTGGGGACAGCCCCATCCCCTCCCCTTTACACAGCAGCACCCCCACTCCAGGAATTACACTTACCAGACCCAAATCACCAGGGCATTGCTCTTATCCCCCCTTAGGCCTGCCTGAGCCTCAGTGCACACACATTTACACATTCACACCCCTGCCACTGCTCCCTCTTGCACTCCCTGCCATCCCTCACACATCTGCAGCTCACAGCCTCAGTTCTGCCTCTGCTGTGCTGCAGTCCCTGGGAGTTCACCAGCACCAAAACCTTCCTGCTCCTCGCACTCCCCCATCTGACCTCGCTTTCCACACTCACACCCCCGTGGATGGGCAGGAGCAAACCCCAGGTGCTCCAAAGCACCCACGGGAGCCAGGGATGCTGCGGGGGCAGGCAGGTGTGGAGAGAGAGTGAAAAAGAGGAAAACGCCTGGTTTTGAAGGGAAGTTGAGCTGTGGGGTTAACTGGATGATGAATGGTGCCAGGTGGGTGCTTAACCACGTCCTGCTCTGTCCCTGCCCAGCACAAGGAAAGCTGTTTGACGCTGCTTAAGTGACAAATGATGTTATGTATTTAACAGACAGTAACACCCACCCGTGGCTTGCTCATCCTCCCCATTTGTTTTCCCCTCGCAGGTGCGTGGCTGGAGCAGTAGAAAACTGCTCCAGCTTCAGCCTCCTGATGGGGAAGGAGGGGCCATCTCCATTCAACGAGCTGCAGAACTCAGTAATGAAAATAACAGGAGTCAGATCCTCCACCAGCAGCACCTCTGTGTGCTCCAGCAAAGTTTTGGGTGCTCTGTTGGTTTATACCAGCCACGGGTCTGCTTTCTGCAGCACAGAATCATTAAAATTGGAAAAGCCTTCTGAGGTGATTGAATTAATCCAGCAGCACCACCAGGCTCACCACCGTCCCCAGGTGCCACATCCACACCCTCCTGACACTTCCAGGGATGGGGGCTCCATCCCTTCCCTGCTCCAGTGCCTGGCCACCCCTTCTGTGCAGAAATTTCCCCTAATATCCAACCTAAACCTCCCTTGGCACAACTCGAGGCTATTTTCTTTGGTCCTGACACTTATTACTTGAGAGAAGAAAGCGACCCCCACCCGGGTACAACCTCCTTTCAGGCAGCTGTAGAGAGCAATGAGGTTTGCCCTGAGCCTCCTTTTCTCCAGGCTATCACAAAGCTGTCAGTGAAAATGTCTGTATTGGGTTCAGACATGAGATAAAACCCACAAGGGACAGTGGCAGAGCTGCTGAAAGGGAAGAGTGATGTCCCATCCACACTGCAAATTGAAGATGAAAAGGAAACTCAGAGGGTCTGATTCTCACTCCAGTTTTAACTGTATATCCAGGGGACTCAGTCACCCCTTTTCCTTGGTGGGTCCAGGTATGAACAGCAAATTTTAGTCCTGGAGAAGTCTTTTCATACCTGGAAGTGAACACTTTTTGGCACTGAGACAAGGAGCTGACCCTCACATCAGCCTTCACCCAACTGCACCCTGGTTCCGTGGCCTCTCCTCCTTCCCTGGGCGTGGGAAACGGATTTGTGGGGAGTTTTCAGAGCCTGGCAGAAGGCTCACACAGAATGCATCTGTAGGCAAACTTTGAGATCAGAAATGTTAACTTAGAAATGCCATGGAATAGGACAGACATTGTTGAGAGAGAAATGGAGCTAGGAAAAAAGTTTTAAAGGATGGCCTTGCAAATAAGACTAGATAGAGAAAGAGACCTATGAAAGATGCATTGTAGTAAGACTTACAAGGGGTAATTTTACATGATTGAATTTAAGGCATTTACAGCATGGTGTGACAAAAGCTGATAGGCCAAGAAACACTTAAAGTGTTTTGTAATTAGGAAATAATTAACTTCTGATTGTGATGGTGTGAATTGTAACATCTGTATTGTCTCGCATTTCACATGAGACTGAAAATGGAATTAAAGGTTTTAAAACACCTCTCAGCTGCCCCATCTGTGGGTCAGAAAAGGGCAAAATCCGACACCTGGGCACGGAGATCCATGGGAACAGCAGCCCCAGGGCCGGTCCGTCTGTCCCTCTCCTGAGGCCGGTCCGTCTGTCCCTGGGCATGGAGCATCCCTGGTCCGTCTGTCCCTTGCCGGGGTCGGTCCGTCTGTCCCTCCCTTGGGGCCGGTCCGTCTGTCCCTTGCCGGGGTCTGGTCCGTCTGTCCGTGCCCCGGGGCCGGTCCGTCTGTCCGTGCCCCGGGGCCGGTCCGTCTGTCCCTTGCCGGGGCCGGTCCGTCTGTCCGTGCCCCGGGGCCGGTCCGTCTGTCCCCTGCCGGGGCCGGTCCGTCTGTCCCTTGCCGGGGCCGGTCCGTCTGTCCGTGCCCCGGGGCACAGTGCCCACGCTCAGACGCGGCGGGCAGAGCCCCGGGCAGGCAGCTGCACCCAGGATTAGCAGCGACACGTCCCAGCCCTGTACAACCACGTGCAGCTGCTCCTCCGCTGCAACGGGACGGAGCAGCAGCTCCGGTCTCGCATTCCTGGCTTCCAAAGGACGCTCGTGTGGCCGCTGCCCGTTCCAGCCGGGGCAAATGAAGATGGATGAAGGTGAGTCTGGATGCTCCATATGCCTCTGTTCGTGTACCGCACCGAGGTCTGGAATGTGGGAAACATCACGAGGAGAAAACTGTTGCAGTTTCTTCCTGAATCTCAGAAAATGTTGCATTTAGCCACAGATCCAAAAAAATTGAGGAACTCGAGGTTTGAGTCTTGCCCGGTTCTGCCTCTCCATCACTTTGCTGGGATGGATCTCAGAACATTTATCAACCATAATCACCACATGGGAAAGGAGGAGTGGCGTTCCCGTGTTTCAGGGGAGCCACCAAAAAATAACCTATGATAAAAAATAAAAATGAACCTGGGAAAGCTATTGGGATCTTTCTCCAAGGAATGGAGCACCACCAGCAACTTCACCTGGTACAGGGTGAGGAGGGCCAAACGTGGAGCTACCTCAGCATCTGAAATAACATTCCAGAGTCAAAAAGCAAAACACATTTTGTGGACATTACATGAAAATTTGGCCTGAATTTCAAGGTCATGTGGTAAATTAGCAAGAAGACCCAGATGTCCTGAGCATGATCCCTTCCTGCCCTGTGAGGCACGGCCTCATAACCATTTGGGCAATTGCCTTATTTCCCAGAGTGACTTATAGATGCTCTTGTAAGCAGATCCAGTCAATATATTTATTTTCCTTTTGATATACAGCTACAATAGGAAGCCATGCATGCAGTTTATTAAACCTGGCTAATTTTCTATCAGTTCTGCAAAATATCGATTCTATGCGTTCAGTTATCTGGCTCAGACTCAACCTGGAAAGAGAATCATTTAAAAACAACACAAAGAAGCATCCAATTCCTCTGAAACAACACTAATCTGAGCCTGCAAAGTGTCCCCGTCCTCATGGGCAGAGCCCTTTGATCGACTGAGCCAAAGACAACTGTGTTATTTAGGAGCCATTTGCAAGCTGGCAGATTAAACAAGGTTTCTTTTTTTTTTTTTCCCCTAAAGAGTGGGTGGGGAAGAAGTAACAGCTTTACAGTAGCAGTAAAACATCCAAATGATTTTTTTTTCCTCTGACAGAGCTGGATTCTTCAGGTTATATGGGCAGGAAAGCAGCACAGAAGGCTCTGCCGTTCTCCAGCTCCCCAGGGATGCTGTGGGGGCAGAACCCCTTCGCTGTACCAAGATTTTGGGGAGCCAAGAGCAGGGCTGGCTGCTCAGGGCAGGATCCTGACACACAGGGAGGGCACGGAGGAGGTACCTGAGGGATGCACCAGCAGCACCTGAGCCTCACAGGTGTGTGAGCATCCTCCTCTGGAGAGTACCTTGCACTGTCTGTCCTGGCCAGACAACACCTCTGAAAACAGTTTTTGCAGATGTCTGGCTCTGGAGAGCACAAGCCCTGTCCAGCAGGCCTTAATCCCTGCCTCTCCACCTTTCTCAGAGAATTTAAAATCCCAGAATAATTTGGTTTGGAAGGAACCTTAAAGATTGTCTAGTCCCAACGCCCTGCCACGTGCAGGGAAATTGTACATTTGCATAACAAAATCAGAGACAGGGAGTTTTCTACCTTTAATTCTTCGAGCTTAACCGATCTTCTGCACAAACAAACTGTTATCGTGCCCAAATTATGATGGAAACCAGCAATAAATATAAAGATGCTATCTAATGCAATATGGCACCGTGTTTTACCACATCAGTCTCAGGGAGCCTGGCCTGGGATCCGCACATCAGCCCAGCCCTCAGCCACTTCCTTTGGTTCCAGCTTAACCTGCTGCCTCGCCGTGCCCCGGGCTGCTGAGACCAGCTGCGAAGCATCATGGCACAGGACACAACACATGCACGAGTACACAAATTAAGGCCATCTCCAAAACAACAGGCCCT
The DNA here is from genome assembly GCA_013399835.1 of Leptocoma aspasia. Taxonomy (NCBI): domain Eukaryota; kingdom Metazoa; phylum Chordata; class Aves; order Passeriformes; family Nectariniidae; genus Leptocoma; species Leptocoma aspasia. The sequence goes on from VXAX01001920.1 coordinate 314,580, forward strand.
TGGCTTCCTGGAAGAGCTGCAAGAGAAACTCAATCAGCAGCAGCAGCAGCAGCAGCGGGTGAAACGGTGAAGGGGAGGAGATGGACCTGTGCTGAGGATGGAGCTGTTCCAGTGGAGGGGATGGACCTGTGCTGAGGATGGAGCTGTTCCAGTGGAGGGGATGGACCTGTGCTGAGGATGGAGCTGTTCCAGTGGAGGGGATGGACCTGTGCTGAGGATGGAGCTGTTCCAGTGGAGGGGATGGACCTGTGCTGAGGATGGAGCTGTTCCAGTGGAGGGGATGGACCTGTGCTGAGGATGGAGCTGTTCCAGTGGAGGGGATGGACCTGTGCTGAGGATGGAGCTGTTCCAGTGGAGGGGATGGACCTGTGCTGAGGATGGAGCTGTTCCAGTGGAGGGGATGGACCTGTGCTGAGGATGGAGCTGTTCCAGTGGAGGGGATGGACCTGTGCTGAGGATGGAGCTGTTCCAGTGGAGGGGATGGACCTGTGCTGAGGATGGAGCTGTTCCAGTGGAGGGGATGGACCTGTGCTGAGGATGGAGCTGTTCCAGTGGAGGGGATGGACCTGTGCTGAGGATGGAGCTGTTCCAGTGGAGGGGATGGACCTGTGCTGAGGATGGAGCTGTTCCAGTGGAGGGGATGGACCTGTGCTGAGGATGGAGCTGTTCCAGTGGAGGGGATGGACCTGTGCTGAGGATGGAGCTGTTCCAGTGGAGGGGATGGACCTGTGCTGAGGATGGAGCTGTTCCAGTGGAGGGGATGGACCTGTGCTGAGGATGGAGCTGTTCCAGTGGAGGGGATGGACCTGTGCTGAGGATGGAGCTGTTCCAGTGGAGGGGATGGACCTGTGCTGAGGATGGAGCTGTTCCAGTGGAGGGGATGGACCTGTGCTGAGGATGGAGCTGTTCCAGTGGAGGGGATGGACCTGTGCTGAGGATGGAGCTGTTCCAGTGGAGGGGATGGACCTGTGCTGAGGATGGAGCTGTTCCAGTGGAGGGGATGGACCTGTGCTGAGGATGGAGATGCTCCGGGCTGGCAGGGACAGCACGTGAGGGGGGGCGGGGGGGATGCGCCCGGAGGGCACGGGGAGCCCGGGGAGCTCGGGTTTGCCTAGGACAGAGCTCGGGTTTGCCCAGCCCTGCTGGCTCCAAGGCAGCTCCGTTTGCCCAGCTTTGCCCAGCTTTGCCCAGCACGGAGCTTGTGCGGGGAGAAGAACAAGGAGCTCGGCTCCGAGGGCTCAGCTGGCCAGGGATGGGTCCTTGGCCTCGCTGAGCCTCCCCGGCTCCCTCTCCAGGGGCTCGTTACGAGGATGAACTTGCAGCAGTGAAATCGGCTGAATTCCAAGGCAGGTAAATCTCTGCTCACCTCTGTGCAAACGCCCCAGCGTCCGTTCCAGCCTCCTGCCACCAGATCTCGGGTCTTTACAGGAGGGAGGGGTGTGGGAGAAGGAAACAGCAGAAGCCTTTCCCTTCCCAGCTGCAGGCAGCTTCACCCCACAGCTGAGGAACCTTCCCTGCTAAAAACCTCTTCCTCAACCCTACAGTCCCAGCCAGAGTGCAGTTGCTCACAACATCACAACAGTTCCTCTTGGGAGCTCATGACCAGCAGAATTAAACCAAAACAAATTTTATTGCAAAGTGTGATAATCTAGCATTGAAGAAAACCTATATTTTTAAAACCCTGTGTGCATGCACCTGGGCTGTTTGTTCCTCTCTAGCCTCACACTGTTATGACCAGCTGGATCTCCCTGGTTTTACCCCAAAAGAGCAAGACAGTCAGCACGTGCTCCCTTGGCAGCCCTGGAAGCCCTCTGAGATATCAGAGTTTCTCAGGCCAGTCCTTGCAGCCTGACTCCTCACTCAGCATGCCAGGCTCATCCCCCTTTGCCTCAGAAAGCTGCTGGAGAAAGAACTGGGAGCCCCAGCTCCTGCTCACCCCAGGCCCCAGCCCCAGAGCAGAGTCTGGTGCTGGAGCCTTACACAAATCCCCTGGTGTGATAACAGGCAGTCAGGGCATCTGACAGCTAACAGAGAAGTATTTAAAATAACTGGCTGATTTAAGACAAGTGTCTCCTTAATCCTAAGCAGTTAGAGGTTGTTTTATGCCCTGGATGACAAAGGTTTGTATAGCTAGTTTATCATATGTTTAAAGCTGCCTTAATATAACAGCAGAGGATCTGCTATTCATCTTAGGCAAAGCAGGGAGAAAGCTGCACTCACACCTCTGTGGGAAGAAATAAGGAATGTATAATAACCAAGAGCTTCTTATTGCACAACTGCCCTGGTTTAGGGTCAGTCTGGGAAAAAACCCAGGAGAACAACCTAAGAGCCACCAGAAGCACGTGAGAAGAAAAGAGTGTTGTCACCACTGTAAAGCTGTTGGAAGTTCTTTGCTTTGTCCTCTTTGTAGCTCACTCTCCAGCTGGGAGGGCCCATATCTGGGATGGGAACGTGGAGAAACCTGACTCTGCAGGACCAGCAGCAGTGGGATCACTGCAGGGGAAGAGGAAAAAGAAAAAGAGGGTACCTGAGGGCTGTACTGGCATTGGTCACACCTGAGCAGCGTGAGGATCCTCTCCAGGACTCCTGGGAAAGAGCTGCCTTCACCAGGTGGATCTGGCACATCACCCTGCCCAGCTGAGATCCAGCTCGGATTTTGGCTCCTGCTGCACGGCTCCATCTCACGCCCTGAATGCAGCAATTTTCAAATCTGGGCTTTTGCTCGGCTTTCATCGCTCATCAGGAGGGGATTGCAGGAGTTAAACTCCTTGTTGCAAAGCAGAGATTCCATTTTCCTCTGGTCTTAAGCACCTTCAATCCATCTTTCTGCATTACAGAGCCCGTGCTGATTGTTCTGCTGTAGTGAGTAATAACAACTTGTACTTTGCAGATTCCCCCAGGGACCCACGTTCCTGGCTCTGCTGCACCATCGGCTCCACAGGGCAGGCACACACCTGCCCAGCACCCCCAGAGAGGGATGGGGCTGCAGGAACAACACACACAGAAATTTGGGTGGGAAGGTGTCCAGAGTGAAGGGCACCAGAGTGTGCCTGGTGTCCGTGGGGAAATTGGGGTGCCCAGTCAGGTGAGGTGTGAACACCACAGTGTGGTGGACACAGAGAGAGTAGGGGGGATATTAGGAATTCTCCCCCCCCCAAAAGCTGCACAGACAGGTTTTCTCCAAAGGAATCCATTACCAGAGTTACTAGCTCATTTTTACTGGAAGATCTGGGTTTATGAAATAAGTACCAATCTCTACACATTTTTTTACAAAGAGATAGTTAAAAAGAAAAAAGACAAACCTGCTAAACAGAGATTGCTTTGCTTTATGTCCAAGCTTTGCAAGGCATTTTGCCAAAGCTAGAAAAGATATTATTTCCAGCACCGATATTTAACAAAGATGTTGTCTTCTATTGCAAAGCCAACAGCTGGAACTGGAATCCATTTCCAGACATGGGCACTAACTTGCAACGGCCCAGATTTGCTCAACTGCCTTTTTTAATTGTGGGCATGAGCAGATTATGAGTCCTTTGGTAGCAGGTCCATAAAGCACTGTTTTGTAATCTCCTGTATGCAGTAGGGCCCAGATTATCATGCTTGTAGTTGATAATAAAGAGAAGAGATTGCCTGGACCCCTGGGAAATCCAGGAGAGGCACCTGGAGGCTGGGACACGTGCAGGGGATGGTGCACATGGCACGAGGGGCACATGGCAGAGCTCCTGCATGTGCCCCTTGCCCGTGGTGACAAACACTGAGGCACGAACATCTCCATTTCTCTTCTTCCCAGCTCACATTTTGGGGGGGGCTCTGATGTTGCAGCTTCCTGTTCTGTAAAGACGTGGGTTAGCCTTCTCTTTCATCCTAGATGAAAGGAGGTGGTTACATGCACCAGTTTCTAAATCAGCTCCTAGCAAAAAAAAAAATCATTAAGAGGGTGCAGGTCTGCCTTCCAGCCAGCTCACTGCCGAGCTGGGGACTTGCTCAGTCAGCAGCAGGGAGGAAACGTGTCCCACATACTTTTTGAGAGCTACTGGGAGCACTGGAAGCACAAAGTTTTCAGTGGAAGGTCACTAGATGGCCCCAGATCTTCCTCTGCAGCAAGCACTAGTACTCCAGCTCTGGGAGCCTTCCCTCATCCCACGGCCTGACCCCAAAGGAGCAGCATGTCCTGGTGGGTTTCTGGTGGAACCAACAAAAGTGGGAACCCCCCTCCTGGGCCCTTGGAGGGGGTTCCCTTGTGAGTTCTGTGCCAGGGATGGAAAAACGGACTGGACTCTTGGATTCTCTGTCTTCAGTTTGTTTATTGTTTATTTATTATTATTAATATTGTTTATTTTTCTCTTATCTTGAGTTTGATACGCCGTCTGCACACCAGACTGAGTGTACAAGAAGCAAGGCACAAAATGGAGCAAAATGGACCCCAAACACCCAAAACCAAGGTCTTTTAAAGATAATCAGTCCAATTGCTTTCTAACACGTATCTTGTTTTTACTTTTCTACCAATAACTTCTACTAATCTACTCATGTAGCACCTGTGCCACTGCTTTCTCTAACCAATGACTTTGTGTCACCAACACTACAGAAAATGGAGTGGGAGAAGAACAAGAAGGAGATGAGACAACACCCAAAATCCTCCATCTTGTCTCCTATTCACTCTCAAATTAAAATCCTAAAACCCTAAATTCTTCACCCTGTGACAAACTATTACTACTACTGCTATCCAGTTCACACCTGTGTGCTCCAGCTCCCAAAGCCTTGGCAATTTTTTCCCAGGGACAGAGGTTAAAAGCAGTGCTCTGCTGAGGATCAGGGCTTCCTAAAACAGGCAGAGAAACATCCTCTGTGCCCTGGATTCCAACACGTCCTGATAAGAAGGGCACCCAGTGAGAACCAGGGATACTTGCCAAGATGTCCTGAGTGAAGCCCGTACCCCCGAGGGCTTTTTCTGCTCCTGGCCTTTGGCTGTTGAGGGCAGCAGAGCCTGGTGTGTGTCTGGGCCACCCTGACCCCACACAGATAAAGGACAGGAAGTCTGATTATGGACAAACTCTCCTCATCCCACTGCCAGGCTGCTGCAAAACCCTCAGAGGGGAAAAAGCCATCTCCACTTATTCCTCACGTTAAATCCCTGCTGGATCTGGGGCCTGGAGTGCCTGTGCTGCTGGAGCTGTAATGATGTCCACACAGGTCAGGCCCCTCTGCATCTCTGCCTCAGTTTAAGCCGTTTGGGCAGGACCAGAATTAGATTCTGTGAGCAGTTACATGGGTCTAAATCACCACTAAATTCCTCTGGATTGAGCAGATGCTTCTGTGGAGAGCGTGCCAGAGGAAGAGCTGGATTTATAGCCCAGCTCTGAGTGCTGGCCCCAAAGAAGAGGCACCAAGGTACGTGGGGACTTTGGGAGGGGTGGGGTAAGTGATCAGTTAATAGAGGCAAATGATCTTTTCCTTTCTCCTGGCTGGGATCTTTGTTCAAGGGGTGAAATGGGACCCGTTGCCTGTAATTGCTCTGCTCTTGCACACAACTGCTGTCTCCCACGTGTGCCTTGTTGACATTTAAATAAATTGCAATTATTCCGACAAAGTAAATTTTGCAGGGACTCCAGAGGAAATGGGTCAAAAATACGTCCAGGAGCATCTGCAATGTATTTAACACATGATTATAGCAGGGCAGGATGAGGAGGAAGGTAGGTGCTGACAGCAGTGGATGCAGTCCAGCACAGCCCCACACCATGGTGGGATCCTTGGCTCAACCTCAGGAGCCAAAGGCTCCCAGCCCTGGGATGGAGGAGCCAGCAGTGGTCAAATGGAGACCCCAGAGGGGATGGCAGCAAACAGGGCACCCCTTGGACTCTTTGAGTGGAAATCATCTTGGCCAAAGTCTTCAGCTCTCCTCTCCTTCCTTCTGCAAGAGCATTCAGGGATTTCAGAGGAGGCTGAGGGCTGAGTTCCCACCTCACACTGCCTGTGGCTAGGAGATGGGTGCCCTGCTGGCCACCCAGACTCCAGCTTTTCCTCTTTCTTCACTCCCTGGAGCCTCCTCTGTTCCCCATTCCCTTCTTCCTTGGAGAGGATTTGTCCTTTTGCCCACGTCAGTCTGAGTTCCTGAGATCCAGGCTGCAAACACTGGATTTCTCCTTCCCTCTGAGGGGTTTCATAAGCAATCCAGGGGTGGCCTTGCCACTTGGAGGATGTGAGAGGTGGTGCTGGAGCAGCCAGGACACAGCAGGTTCCTTGATCTGTCAGAGCTCACACAGCTCCTTGTCCAGCCCCAGAGACAGAGCTGCCCCTTGTGTGGGTCACTGAGAGTACAGAAAGGTTAGATCTGAGGCAGAAATAGAGCACTCAGTGCAAGTAAAGAGGCAGAGATTTTAGAGAACACCATAGAAGGGTGAATGCCACCACAAGAAGCACAAGAACAGCACAGAAATTAATTTCCAAAAAGGTACCCCCACTGCCTTCCTTATCTCTCATTCTACTGGAAAGCCTTTGCCTTCTCCCCACACCACAAACCTTTTCCTTGTTTTGTTTCCCAATACATCAAAATGTCTCCCTGCAAGTGTAAAACTCTTTAGATGAGGGGAAAATAAAATCGATTTGAAATCACAGCTGCTGGGAGTCTCTGGCACACACACACACTGTCTGCTGACATTTTCTGTAGCTCTTTTCCCAGTGAAATCTGTCTCAAACAGAGCCCAAGGGGGCCAGTAACAAATCAGTTGCCTGGTACACAAGTGATTTTTTTAACTACAGGTCCAACACAACTGCACTGGAAACCACAGGTTCAGTCCCACATGGATCATTAAACAAAAAGGGCTGTTTGTTAAAAGGTACAGGTTTTTAGGGATTTGTGGTTCTGAACCAACCTGGGTTCATTGCATATTCAACCCTGGTTTGTTCTGACAAGCAGTAGAGCTACTGCCTTCCCATCAGACTGGCATTCCTCTGGGCACTGAGCAGTCACCACCTGAGTTGGGAATTGCCTGAAAGATGGGAGCTTCTGCTGTCAAACACTCTGTGAGGGAGGGACAACACTTGTGCCTTATGCGTCCCCCTCCTTCTTCAGCTTTCTTCACCATTACCAGAATTTTAAAGTCAGTTTTTATAAGTAGAAGTGAAAGTCTTTTTAGCCATCTGATTTCTAGCAGCTGAAGTTTCAAAGTAAGGTGAAAATGAAAATCTCCAATACAAAAGTTGGAGTCCCTCCAAAGATCCCTTACCACCCACCCTTGCTGTGGTGATCCAGGAGTCCAGAAGCTCAGCTCAGCAAGTCCCAACACTCCTCCCCTCTGTCAGATTTGGCCCTTTTCTGACCCAGAGATGGGGCAGCTGAGAGGTGTTTTAAGAAACTTTAATTCCATTTTCAGTCTCATATGAAGGGTGAGACAATACAGATGTTACAATTCACACCATCACAATCAGAAGTTAATTATTTCCTAATTACAAAACACTTTAAGTGTTTCTTGGCCTATCAGCTTTTGTCACACCATGCTGTAAATGCCTTAAAGCCAATCATGTAAAATTACCCCTTGTAAGTCTTACTACAATGCATCTTTCATAGCTCTCTTTCTCTATCTAGTCTTATTTGCAAGGCCATCCTTTAAAACTTTTTTTTCTAGCTCCATTTCTCTCTCAACAATGTCTGTCCTATTCCATGGCATTTCTAAATCAGCATTTCTGATCTCAAAGTTTGCCTACAGGTGCATTCTGTGTGAGCCTTCTGCCAGGCTCTGAAAACCCCACAAATCCATTTCCCACCCCTCCAGCCGAGGCAGCTGCTCCCTCAGGGGCCTTGGAGCTGGAGCTGCTCTCTCACAATTTGGGTGGTGGCAGAGTGAGGTCACACAGGCAAAAAGAGACTTTCAGCTCCTGCCATCTGAGTGACAGCCACCAACTGACTTATCTCACATGACAGAAGCCAGAGGGAGATGAAACGAGAAGCTGAGTGCGTGGAGCAGACCAAAAAGGGAAGGGGAGAAGTTTTGGCAGGTTGGCTGTTAATGTTCCATGACCCAGCCTTGGGACAAAGTCAGTGGGTGATGCCACAGGCCTGCAGACATGGGAAGGGCTGCTCAGCAGCTAGAGACAGCAGAAGGGACAAATTTCTTCTGTCCTGGGAACCTCCAAACCTGGGAACCTCTAGAACCTCTCTAGGGCAGAAAGAGGTTCTGATTCCCATCCTGCTGCGGCTCCAAGTCTGGCATGGTGGCAATGCCCAGGTGGGAGAGTGTCTCTGTGACTCTCTCTTACCCTTTTCCTTTGGGAGAAGCCTGGAAATCTGGGTTCAGAGCTACCCAGCTGCACTCAGCATGAATGTCCAGCTCCAGCTTGCAAAGGACTTCCCAGTGTGAGGAAGGGACTTACATCAGACTTCTACCCCCAAAACCCCATGTGAGTTCTTGTCAAGGCAATGCTGAAATGCTGCAGGAAACTTCCATAACACCAGATTTCAGGGACATATCCATCATTGTTGCCATGATCCCAACGGTATTTGGCTTAAGCTGGTACAAGAGGGGTTTGGAAGGCAAAGCTGCACGTGTGTGAGCAGGGAGACAAACTCAGGACCCTGTGCTCTGCCTGGCAGGACAGGAGGAAGGGATCCCTGCAGGATCCTGCTTTGTTCCCGTGCTTCACCTGCTCCCACATCCAGCCCTGGAAGAAGGCACATCCTTCCTAAAACACCTCTAGGTAAGGTCATCTCCTGCCAGGGCAGGTGAGGAGGAACAGGATCATGGAGGAGATGCCTGAAGAAAAGGGAGTAAAGAGGCATCATCTTCCTCTTCAACATATCCAAGCACAGGGGAAGGGTTTGACTTACTGGGGGATAGCACCTTTGGAGCAGTGACAGAGATATATCATCACTAAACCAAAGGAAATCTTTGCTGTGCTTCCTTCAGTCCTGCTCCAGGCTGGCTTTTATTGGGAAGTAATTAACACTGCAGGTTTGGGTCCCCTCCCCTGGTCCCCACAATGAAAGAAAAGCATGAAATCTCAGCTGGAAATACCAAAAACTCCTTGAGCCAGAGCAGCAGCGGGGGAAGCAAAAAAAGGAGAAAGGAATCAGGGATTAAAAACATCTGGTGTGGGAGCTGAATGTTTCCTCAATTCCCTCCCAAAATACAGGCAGACACACACACAAATAAACTGCATCTTGCTTTTTAGTGTTACCTAAGGGCAGTCCCCCAAAATCCATGAGACCTGTGAGGTGTTGCAGCCAGCAGGAATCATTTCCCAGCCTGATGAGTAGAGGTGGGGGAAAAACATATGGGGCAAAACATGAAGCAATTCCCAGCAATTCCCAGGAATTGCTCCCTCTCGCAGCAAGAACAGAGAGCAGGAGCAGAGCCCAGAAGCCCCCAGCACGCAGAGGGACTGCCCCAGGCTGTCCCTGAGCACCAGGGTAGCTCAGAACAGTCCCCTGCAAAGGAGAGCACAGCTTGGAACCGTGCTGCAAGTACTGAGGGCACTTTGCACACTATCTCCTCAGACAGGAGGTGATGCCAGCAGGAGGCAGAGGTCTCTACAGCAGGATTCGCTTTGTGGAGCTGGGGAGATGGGGAAAAAAAAAAAAGAATGAAATGCTTCTGAGCGTGGCATAATTGGCTGCCTGTGCCTGCTGGCTGGCAATCTCCCCGCTCACAGAGGCTGCTGTGACAGGTACATGGAACCTCCTGCTACCCAGGTTGTTCCAGGTCATTATCCAAATATGCCTAAGCACCTTAAGGGGAGCTGGATTTATGTACTAACATGATGCAAACAGATCTTCATCTTTTCTCTAGGCACAGCAGGTAGAGGAGTGCTGTTTGGGCAGGCTCTGGATGCATTTCCAGCCCTGCTCCAAGGGAGAGCACGAGCTGCAGGGAGCACTGGCTCCCTGGGCTGGCTTGTGTGGCTCCAACACCCACTGGGGATGGGGCAGGCAGCCAAATCCCAAACTGCATATGGGGATAGAGAGCTGGAAACACTCACAAAACCACTATTAGCATTTAATCTCACATAAAAGGCAGAAACCGTCTTTAGTAAATGCCAAAAATTAAGAAAATGAGCAGCTCTAACGTACTTTGACCAAGACATCAAACCTGCACAGCTGTACCAAGGCTGAACTCCCAAATCAAAGGCTCTTTTTAAAACATAAACCACCCTATTTCTCCTGGGCACCATCCAAGGAGTGGGCTGTCTTCAGATCGCTTTTGGACCACGCAACAAAATGACACAATTATGGCCATCAAGTAAGATTCTTGCCTTGGATTATTTTCTTTTTTTAGTGGTTACATTAGTACTCAAAAGGCCAGGAGTTCAGAAAAATATAGTCTGAAAATGTCATCCTGCAAAACTGAGGAGAAAGATCTCTGCAACACAGAAACCTTTGTGACTTCTGAAAATAACAGCACCTGAGTTACTCGGGCTTGGAAAAGATACATGGATACAGGGGCTGGCCCTTGACAAAGTGGACCTGAATCCATCACTTCTGGCCCAAGGCAATCCAGACAGCTTCAGGTGGGAGGAAGAGAAGAAAATGTAGTTTCAGATTTTTTTTTTTTTTTTTTTGGCAGCAGAGAAGTTTCAAACCAATTTCTCCTGGAATGAAACATGACAGCATTTCCAAGGGCTTGATGGAAACAAGTCTTTCTGCAAGTCCTCAGACTGAGCTGTTTCGTTTCATTTGTGGAACAAATGGGGAAAAATGATTTTTAAGCCAGTTCACAAGAAAACTGCCTTCTTGTGCAGGGTGTGCAGCCCCGTGGGAGCCATGAATCACTCCCATTGCAGCACCTGAGAAGGCAGAGGCTGAAAGGAAAGAGGAAGAGGCAGGTCCTTTGGATGGTGATTAGTGGCAGGAAGCTCATTTAGTGCTTTTAATTGTCTTCTGGAGGTAACTGCTTAGGGGGGGATAGGACTGGCTTAGCTAAGCTGCACAGGCATCATCTTCATCCACTGCTGAGCATCTGGAGCTGACCTGAACTCTTCCCTGAGACAGGCAAGCCCTCAAAGGGAAGGAGAGGAAGGAAGGATGCTGCTGGAAAGATCTCAGCACTCTCTGGCTGCCCTGCTCTCCCCAGCCAGGGTCCCAGAAGGCAGAGGGGACACACAGGGGGCAGGTGAGGAGCCAGAGTGCTCTGTGTGCTGCTGGCACGGGGGCCAGGGCTGCCTGCTGCCTCCCACTGCAAGTGTCTCACGTCTGAGCAGTGAACACCCCCCTGAGCCAGACCTTGGGGTGGTTCTGGGTGATGGCACAAAAAGCCACGGTGTCACCCAGCTGCAGAGTGCTGGGGGAAGCTCTCCAGGCTGTCATGCATGAGGTGAGATGAGTTGATCTCAGTGTCCTTAATATCTGTGAGTTTCTTTCCATCTTCACAAGCAGCATATGCTCTCGATGGGCTGAAATTTTACTGAAATGGGTCAGTAGAAAAATAGATCCTTCTTACAACGCAACACTGCAGTGCCTTAATTTAAAAAGGAGCAACAAAAAAGGGAACAGAATCTGGGTAAGAGAGAAACCCTTTACTGCATTTAATATTATCAAAGCTTTCTGTGCTGAAATGTGAAGTGTGTGCCACAGTGAGCCTGACCTCCAGCCCTGCAGCTGCCAGACCCACAGCCCTCCACCAGCACTAATGGCACTCCCAGCACAGCTCATTGCCAGGGTGGGATGAGGATTATTGACTTCTCTGGAGGCAGCACTATCCTGGTGTTTAAAATAAACCCCAGCAGACAATACATGAGAGGGGGAAAGGGGAACAAGGGCTCTGGGTCCTGCTGAGGCAGGGCTGTTGATGTGAGAGCAGTGGTGGAGCTGTACATCCCACATCCCATGTATCCTACAGCACCTCGGGGACGTGTCTGTCCCACTTCAGCAGCTGCAGTTTGCTCGGCAGCCAGGAGAGAAGCTGGGGGAAGTTAAGGCAGGTCAAGGAGTAGATGAGGGCTGGAAAAGGCCCTGCTGGGAGGTGATGCAGGCAAACCTTCCAGAAGGGTTCATGGCTTCTGCAGAAATGATGCACTGGCAGTGAGTTAATTGTCACCAAGTCACACAGAAAAGCAGGAGATGAGAAGGCAGCAGCTACTGGGAAAGGAGCCCTGGTTTTCCTGTGTCCCAGAGCTCAAGCAGAAGGGAATTGGTTTAGGCAGAGCTTCAAGTTTATGGCAAAAAAAGGATAACCTGAAATATTCGATACAAGCCCTGTGCAGAAAATTAACTGGGAGTGAGAGGGAGGTGAGTGCAGTCTCATGGGTTCAGCCAGCTTGGAGCAGCCAAAGCCCTACAGAACCCACCAAAGCCCTGGTGTGGAAAGAGCCAAGGCTGCTCCACACACAAATTTTTGATCAGAGCACCAGTGGAAGCACCAGTGCAATCCACATGGAGCTCCTCTGATAGCTCAGCCTCAGGGGAACACCCCACACTGTCCTAAACTGAGCTGCCAGGAGCCCTTCCGTCCTTCTAGGAAGTTCCTAGCCCATAAACCAAGCTCCACTGCACCCACTCTATTAAGCAATAACCAGGTTCCAGCATGGCCTCAAAGGATGACTTACAGACCTCATTTATCAGGCAGTTCTTTGCAGTTTCTTGCACATTTTATTGCAGGCTTTTCCTGCACAAACATGGTTCAGTTTATTGCTGGGAGAGTCACCAGACTGTGACCCAGAGGGGAGCAGCTGGTGATCCAGCATGAGGAGCTATTGACTCTGCCACCAGAACACCAAGGTGAATTTAATTGCCACCTTATTTAATTTACAGATCACCAGGAGCAATTAGGGTGGCCCATTACCCCATGTGCATGCAGCCTGTCCACTGGAGACATTTTCCTCCTTGCAGAGAACCAGCACTAAGACAACAACATATAAAAATTCCATGGAGAGTTGACGTGAGATCTGAGTGATCTATAGATCCTGAGCAGGCCAAAGGTAGGAATTGGAACCTTGAGCACTCAGCTTTAATATTGACTGCAATTAAAAGCAGAGAGCCAATTTCCCTGCAGCACAACTTGATTGACATCAATGGCATCACAGCAGCAGAGAGCCTTACCCTTGACCTCCAAACTCCATCTCAGCTGGAGATGAAGGACAGAATATGCCTGCCCATGGACACCTCTGCTCTCCAAAGGCTGCAACACGATGGAAACCTTCCTTCCTTCCCCACACAGTCCCATTGCAGGATGCTTTTTTTCTTGCAAGGCTGACACGGTCTCCATTTCACCTGAAGGACCTTCCTTAGAGCTGTCCAAGCCCACCAGAGGTGGACAGGCCCCTGCTGCCCTCACAGCAGGATGGGGCTGGCTCTGGCAGCTCCATCTCACCTGGGGCTCATCAATGGGCTTCAGGGAGCTTTGGGCACAGGCAGCTTCACCACCCAGCTCCCTGCTCCTCCTCAAACATCTGTGGGGACACAGACTTGGCCCTTTATAACTCTGAGACCCTCCTTCATCCCGTCTGTTTCTCAGCCTCTTCCTTTTCCAGGTCAGGTTTTCCCACCCCAAGTTCTGACACCTGCTTTTCCCTCTCACCAACCCATTTCCACTGCCCTTTTTGCTTCTTGCCCACACCTCACCATGCTCCCCTTTCTCTCCTGCTCACAGAGAAATTCGTGGGGGCCCTTTACAACCCCAGCCAGCCCTGGTGCCTTTGCTCCCAGGCAGGCTGGCACAAGCAGGGCTCTCTGGGGCAATCTGCAGAGCACGGCTGGCTATTAGTCCTGCAGCAGAGCAATCAACACAGTTTCTGTAATGCAGTAAGATGGATTGAAGCTACTTAAGAACACAAGGAAATGGGATCAGTGCTTTGAAAGAAAAGTAGCCTGACTCACCCAGTCCCCTGTACCACGGCAGCCCTGAGCTCACACACAGCCTTTGATGCAATGCTGGGGCTGAGCAGGTCAAGCCCACACTGGGAGCACCAAGCCCTTATCCCAGTGGAAATAGGTGATGTTCCCATGCTGAGGCAATAAGGAGCAAGGTACAGCTCTGCTGAGTTGCTCCTGTTCCTTTCTTGTTATCAGCAGAGATCACACTCTCGCTCCGTGGCTGCACCAGAACAATTCTGCTCTTTGGTACCTTTCCCTTTCAAATGCTCTCAGAAAATAAAGACCCAGCTCTCCCCATCACCTCTGCACCAGGACCTGAGCAGACTGCAAAGTCCCAGAGGCTCCAAGCTACCTGCTCTTCCACTTAATCACAAAGATTGATTCGACAGCTCCCTTAAAGAGATGAGGCATGAGCAGGTACAAGACTCCTTCCCTGACCCAAAAAAGTTCTTTCTCCACAAATATCTCCACTGCTTTCTTGAAATCAGCAGAGATGCTACTCCAGAAATTTAAGAAATGATCTATCAACAAGGTAAAAGTCTCCCCTGTGCCAGATCCCACAAGCCCCAGTAGCTCTGGGAAGGAGGGAATGCAGGCCTGGCACAGAGGTGTTGGGAAGTATCTTCCACAGAAGCATCTCCTGCCTGAAAAGCCAAGACAGGGATCCTAAAGAAAGAAAAAATAAATGTTGTCTTTTTCTGACTCAAGTGTCTCTTTCTCTCCCAGAAATCAGGGGCTGTGAATGTTTCTGTGGAGAAGCCCAAGAGTCTGGCAGAAGGAACAGAGGGAAATCCAGGGACACCAAAGCAGGGGAAGTCAGCACTTTATAGGGAACTGAGGTGCTTGGAGACCAGGGCACATCCAAGACTCCCTACTTACCCATTCCACAAAGCATCCCCTTATTACTCTTGTTTATTGACTAAGTGTAAACTACTGTAGTAGTTCAAGGATGGAGATCTGAGTGGATTTTTTTCCTGACCTCTGTGCCCCTCTGCCACAAGGCTGGAGGAAAGAGGGGAAAAAACTGACCTGGTCCTGACTGCTCTAATTGACTGGAATCCTGATTGATTTTGATATGAGCTGTGGCCTCATTCATCAGCACAACATTTAGCCAGATCAGGAGAGGAGCTGTGCACCAACCCAGAGCACCCTGAGCAGCACAGAGCTTTGCCTTTAGTGCATCTCTTCATAGGAAGAGACCTCAGCATCTTTCCCATTCTAACCCCTCAAGATGTTATGTTAAGAAATGATCTATCAACAAGGTAAAAATGATCTATCAACAAGGCATCCCCTGTGCCAGATCCCACAGGTCAATATGTTAGACCTCCTAAGGAAAATCATTCACCCCCTTTGGGCACACAGCAAAGATAATCCCTAGGGGCTCAGCCTTAGGGAAAGGCTAAATTGTTAAATTTCAAGTTAAATTTCAAGTTTGGGGCTGCAGGAAGCCCTGGCCCCATCAGGAGCAGGGACAGAAGCAGTGATTACAGGGGCCAAGTCTCTCAGCTCAGCTATTGCAGGACTGGGTGTGCAGGTCCTGTCAGGAAACAGCACAGGCAGCAGGGGAAGGTCAGGAGGTAGAAATCAAACAGGGAGACTGGAGATAGGATAAAACAAAGCTTGATGTGGAGATTTTGATTCAGAGAAGGAAGAGGAGCCTCAGCAGAGCCCTGCAGTCCAAAGGAGGAGGCTCCAAGCACTTTGCCCATTGGATTTGAAAAACCCTTTCAGCTGTCAGTTTGATTTTGCTCTCCTTCAAGCATGTGATGGAGAGAGAAAATGAATGGAAGAAAAGAGATACTGTTGATTTAATTGGCCATATTTGTCAGTGGAGCAAGAAAAATAACCCCAGCAATGGCCCTAGCTGAGCGACATACATTTAATTAATATGTGAGAGGCATTTGCTTTGGCCAATGAAATAAATATATTAAATCTTCATCTTGACCTGACCTTTCCAGGAAAGCTCTGGTCTAACCAGCACTGCCCAGTGCTGCTGACACCCATGGGGCCTCTGGTCAGAGGTTTCCAGCTCAACTGTTCTACTGAACCTTCCTCAAATCCTTCCTGGTGTGGATTATTTGGGACAGAGTCCTGGAAGCACTTGGCCCCAAGCCAGTGGTGCAAAGGCAGAACCAGACAGGCTTGGTGGTGTCCAGTGTCTGCTCTGGGATTCCCACTGCAGGAATAAGTGCTCCATGGAACAAATTCCATGGAATTAGAGCAGTGACATGGTGCTCAGGGAACAACATCCTACAAATATTTGTTCAGGTCTTTAAAGAGGCCTTTGCAAGATGCAAAGCAAATAGTGTTTCTGCAGCCACCAGCTTCCAGCCAGGCAGGATGGCAGGAAAAGCCAAATCCAGCAGCACCTGAGCTCATCCTCTGCCACCAGGCAGGGTTTCCAGTCCTCTCTGGGGCAGGATTTGTGGGGCTTTGGTGGCAGCATGTCCCTTTGCAGCACAAGGCCAAGCCATCCATTTCCTCCTTCCCTCTGGTGCCTTGTTCAGGCTGACCTAGAACAGAGACTAGACAGAGCTAAAGAATAAAGCAGGGATTTATTAAAAGGATTTCCTCAGTGGATCCACCTTGGGCAGCACAAGAGCCCAGCCAGGGCTGCACCCAAGATGAACCAAAATGGTCCCAAAATGGACACCGGGCACGGGCTCTGGCACTTTTATCAGTTCTGCTCCATTTGCAGATTGGAGTTCATTGTCCAATTCCAGCTTCAGCCCATCAAGTCCCATCCTGCTTGTTTTTCTCTCTTCAGCCCACATTGTTTGTGCTCTTGGGCCTGAGATTTGGATCATTTGTCCTTGGTCCCCAGCTGGAGAAGGAATTGTTTTGTCTCCCTGCTCTGTGCAGAGAGCTCACCATCCCCTGATATGAAGCCCAGACCCACACACTAAAGCAGCACAGAACCTGAAAATATAAAAGCTCAAACCTGAGGCATCACCAAGGCCTCAGATTTACCCTGTTGTAACTCCCTCAACTTCACCAGATAGATTTTGGCACCGTTGCCTCTCTTTTCTTTTTAAAGCCCCTTCCTACAGCATGAGGAGACACCTGGCAGAACCGTTCTGCCTGGAAATCCATCCTTGGGCTGTTTTATCTCTATTAGTCCTCGTGAGCAGATGACAGGGGAGCACGAACATAGACAGCGTGGGATGAGACATTCACCCAGCTGCTAGTTCAAAGGCATGTCATCATTTATAACACTCCCAGCTATTCCAACCCTACCTACTTGTTCTCACTTAAAAGGAAGAAAGAGCAGCAAGCCGTTTCTAGCTCCGGATATTGAATTTTCATGGAGATGTTGTTTATTTTGGTGCCTTTGCTCTCGGGTAGCACAGTTCCCCCAGCTCCACGGGGCATTCCTGCTCCAGAGCAGCACTGCCAAGTTGTGCTGTAACCCCTCAGCATCCCCCAGAGTGACAGGGAG
>VXAX01001920.1:350162-376015 GCA_013399835.1 Leptocoma aspasia
CTTTATATTCTTTTACACTTGGTATATTACTTTATGCATTTATATATATATATATATGTATATATCACAGATATATCTATGCCTTTATATACTTGATCTGTTAGTTTTTACACCAAGCAAAAGCCCAAAGCAATGAACTGAGCTCGTTGCACCACCTCTCTCCCATCCTTGGGCTGCTGCAGGGTCCTGGGGGAGGAGGCAGATCCTCCTTGTCTGGGCCAGAAAAGGAGCAGGAAAAACACCCCAAAGTGCCATCTGTGAAACTGCTCCAGCAAAGCAAGGTTTTTGGCTGGCTGTATTTATCCACCAGTTCCCAAGGCAGCCACGAGGGAGCTGGGAAAGCTGTGGGGATCCCCTCGATGCTTCATGAATTTCAAGCACAGACAATTGATTTACATCAGCAGAAATTTGCATGGGGAGGAAAAAAACACGGGAAAAAAAAAAGAAAAAAAAAACCCACCACTAAAAATGAGCTCTTCACCATTCATTAATTTTCTCTAAAATTCATTCATCCAATTAGGCAGCTGAAATGGTGCGTTGTAATTTAGATACCCTGTGACACACCATGACTATTGATGGTGCCTGATCCAAAGGGAACAGAAATGGAATAAATCTCAGGCTACAGGCTCTTCAAAACCTAATTTCCTTCTAGTTATAAACCAGGAAATCATCTGGAGAAATCAGGAGAGGTTCAGACAAATTTAGGTTGGGCATCAAGGAACACGAAGCAGGTTCTTTGAGCTCACATCTCACAGCTCTAAATTTGGGGGAATTTTTCTCTTTTTCTTCATTCATTTTCTGGGGAGGGGAATTTTTCCTTTATGAAACATCTCCTCAGTTATCATTGTTGGATCTGGAACAGGGGCACCCACCCTTGTGTGCCCACCCCAGAGAGCATCTCCTAGCAGTGCTCATCAATGGGGTTTCATTTTCAGCCTCTGCATCTTCAGCAGCAGCCAGAGGATTTTTGGAAGGCAACTGCCAAAGTCAGGACAGCAGGTTTGCAATAGGTTTCCCTATTTTAGTTTTTTTCCCCTTTCTTTCTTTTTAGTTATTCTTAAGAAACTTTCTTTATGCTTTCTTGAAAGTTTGAGCCTGCTTTACCTTTCTCCTAATCCTATCTCACAGCAGAAAATGAGTGCACTGGCAGTGCCAGCACTGAACCCACCACACTCAGCAGTGCATTAATTTAAAAGTTCAAATTTGAAAAGTTCTAAAATTGGCAAACCAAAACCACTACAACCCGGGATAATGCAGCTACTCGGAAGGGCATAAAAGTAGCAGGATGGCTTCTGTGGCAGTGTTTGAAACAGAAAAAGGTTTAATAAGAAACAAAATAACAAAGCTGTTTACAGAGGAAAACCATATCAAGTACAGAAAGTCCTTACTCTACAAAACACGACACAAAAACAATTCCTTTGTTCTCTTCTTTTTCTACTAAATCACCCAAACGAGACTTCTTAACCTCAGTCCAATCAGACAACCCCAAGTTTGAAGTCTAAAAAGTCCTATAAAGTGTCCCCTATACCAAATTCAAAGAAAGCTTTGTAAAATCTTTGCCTTTTTTAGAAGACATTGAGTATTTTTAAATTCTCTCATAATTTAGTCACCCTATCAACAAAACCCACACTCCTACAGGTTCGTGCTGCAGAGGACAGGGTTTACCTGTAATAAAGGGGTTTTATCTCTCTGCCACTCAGAGTCGCTGCAGTTTGCTGGCCGAGGTGGAAGGGAGGGCTCGTTATCAGGAAGGGGTCGTTATCAGGGTGATAAAGCAGCGCCCTGGGGTGTTCCCAGCCAGGTCTTCCCACTCCATGAGGTTTGACCCATTTTGCAGAGGAGGAGGGTGAAGTACCACGTTTAAGTTTTTCAAGGTAATTTTCAAGTTGAATAAAGTTGCAATCCCGAAAAGAAATCGCACTGGGGTCCTAAAACGTGGAAATTGTGTTTTCCCCAGTTTGTCATGCTGACCTCACTGGGAGTAGGGACACTCCATCCACTTGTCCACAAAATGCATTTAAGTGTCCCCATTTAACGCAGCTGAAGAGGGAAATTTGGGGCCAGACTGTCATTTGGAGACTTTCCACAAATCTTCCACAAGATTTCCAATCACAGGCTGTGGAAGAGAGCTGAGGACTTCACATTCTCCCCAAAGGATCACAAAACCCCAGGGCTGGCTCCTGCCTCCCTGCAGGAGCACAGAGCATCAATAACACAGCAATAAATATTCCAGGCAGCTGGTTCCATCCTGGAAGTGAATATGGAGATAAATATAGAGACGTGCTTGGAGAGTTATGGGCAACTCATCATCAGAACATGTGAGCACTTATTGAGTTTCCCAGGATTTAGGGTGAGATCCAGAGATGCACTTTAGGTGCTGCAGCTTGGGTAATGAGATGCCCAAAACAGGTGCTGGGAGGCTCAAGGACACGTTTCCAGGGGTGTTTGGTGCAGACACCAGTGCTCTCCATGAGGGAAGCCTTTCCTGATGCTCCTGTGAAACCTTGGGGCACCACCAGGTTTTCAATCCACATTGTCACCTCCAGCCCAGCAGCTTGGCTCCCGGGCACACAGAGTGCCAAAACCCCTGATATAACCCATGATTTGGGGAGCCACAGAAGCTCTTTTCCCCCCACTTGTAAAATCATGGAATGGTTTGGGTTGAGAGGGACCCTGAAACAAGCCAGTGCCACCCCTGCCATGGGCAGGGACATCTTCCACCATCCCAGGCTGCTCCAAGCCCCATCCAGCCTGGCCTTGGACACTGCCAGGGATCCAGGGATTCCCTGACCCTGGTTATCCATCCTTGTGAGGGGCAGAACTACCTCAAATCTCTGCCTGGAGAGGTGTTGGGAGGAGGAGGTGACCCAAACCTTCACGAGCAGCTCTGTGCCCTGAGGGATGGCTCCTGCTGCTCCACTGCCAGGAGAAGCACCTGCTTTTTTTCCCTCAAAAAAGAATTAAACTCCAAAAACACAGAGTTAAGGGCTGGAGGCAAAAAGGAAACTCCTGGTGCCAGGTCCCATCACCACTGGGAAAAAAAAAAAAAAAAAAAAGGTCCCGAGTCCCCAAAAGCCTCCTAGAAAAAAACCAGGAAGAAGTAAATAAATTTCACTGAGCCTTTTGAAATGGTTTAATTGCCTTTGTGCTCTAATTGCTCCTGGTTTTACAGCCTCATTTCTTGTCATAAAATTAGTCCCACTTTTTATGCTTTTTCCTTTTCTACTGGTCTGTGATTATTATTTTTTAATTGCTTTGGTGTGTTGATCTCTCCCATGTCTCCCCCGGGAAGGGGAAGAGGGACCTAATTCCGTGGCTGTCGCCCACATGGAGGAGGTTCCAGCTGCTGAAAGGAGATGGACGCTCACATTTTGGGGTGAATATTAACACTAATCCCTCAAAACTGTCACAAATACCCGAGGGCAGGGCTGGGCACAGGGACTCTGCATCCCAGCACATCCCAGCCCCAGCAGGAGGAAGCAGTGATCAGGAGCACAGCGACTGCTGGCAGGATTTTCTGGGGAAAGCTTTCTTGCTGCAAACCACAACCCTCAGGAACACAAGAAAAGCATAGGAGGAAACCAAACCACCTGAAAAAAAGATGAAAACTGTAGCCCTTTTAATAACCATCCTATTTCAGCCAGCACCAAGGCGTCCTCCCAGCAGCATCTCTGTTTTCTGGGGTTGATGTACAGCTGCAATAGGAAGCCGTGCGTGAAGTTTATTAAGGCTGGGTAATTTCTATTGGTTCTGTGTACTATTGATTCCATCTCTACTGCTGTCTTGCTCTGTCTGGACCTAAAAAGTGATTTAAAAACAGGGGGGAAAAAAGCATATAATTCTTTAAAAATTGCAAGTATTATGGGATGTGGGACGTTGCCATTTTGGATGCGTTAGCAACACACTGCAAAGGAATGTGTCTGAGATACAAATCTAATTAAGGGGACTTTGATGGTGTTGAGACTAAAAATGAGGGAGCACTTTGAGCTGAACCAAAACACGAAGTTGAATCTGAACTTAGCTCCGCAGATTTCTGTCTCAGGGGTGGAAGGAAAATTGGATTTGCTTTGGCTTTCAGCCAGCCTTGCTTCATCCTGAACCAGCTCTCCACTGTCCAACCTCTCCCACGTCCTTGGAGTTACTCCCAGTTTGTGGCATAAGCAAGAGTGAGCTCAGGGGAGCAGCTCTACCCACTGTGATGCTCAGGGCTGGTGTGGGTCCACCTCGGTGCAAGTCCTGTGGTGTCAGAACTGCAGATCTCCATGCAGAAAAGCAAACCTTGAGGCCTCCTCTGGGGCACAAAAGGGTTGCCTACGTCTCCAGCCCAGCCCAGAGCTTCCCTGCTGCTCCTCCATGAAATGAGGCCACAGGATGAAGGGGCCATGTCCCACACTCATCCCAGTCCCACCCCAAGAGCAGCATTCCCACGTGCACCAAGCTTTTCCTCACAGCTGGATCATCAGCTTCGTGTCCTGGCCTCCACAAAACAAAATGACAGCAGTGACAGAACAAGTCAGACACAGATCCCAGCTGAACCCAAACCTTCCTGGAGCTGTGGGATGCAGGGTTTGGGTCAGGCCCACCTGTACCCAGTTCATTGGCTCTCTCAGCTAAGTGGCAAACCCCCCCTGCAGCGACATTTAAAACATAATCATGAAGAAATCAAGATGTAGTCCTCTCCCTTAGCCCTTTCTCCCTGGCAGCCACGGGCACAGGCACAGCCTGCCCTGTCCAAGCCCAACCCTCCCCTCCCACAGCCCTCCCTGCCCTGCCATAACCACAAGTGTTCTCATCTTTCCCAGTTTTCCATGGGGTTAAGTCACCTCCATCCCCTTACCAGGAAATCCAGGGCCATCAACCACCCCAGAGCCACAGCACAAGGAGAATTTGTCCTGGCTGGACTGAAAAAAAAAAAAAAAATGAAGTAGAGCTGAAGGCTGCAAAATGAGTTGTGGGAATGAGAGTGCTTTGTGGGATATCATCCAATTCCTGCTGGACAAAGTCCATCATCCCCTTGGTACTCACCTGCCTCTGTGCCAGGAGACACCAAAAATATCCAGAAGCCTCAGAAACCTCCAAAACTTTGTCCTGCCAAGTCAGGGTGGAGCACTTTGGGGGGACATTGAAGGGAAACCCCAAATGATGTTGGTAGAGCTGAGGAACCTCTGGAAGAAGCGGTGGGAAGCAGCAGGAGCTGTTCCCTGTGGCTGCAGCCCATAACCTTGTGCTTGTCCCAGGTGTTTTCCAAACTTCCCTGGAGAACATCTCTGCACACAATATTCCACCTTGCAGACAGAGGGAGGTCCCATCCCTTCCAAGGGGAGAGATGTGGGGTGAGCTCAGGCTCAAGCCTCCTCTGAGCTCAGCTCAGTGCCAGCACCTGTGGGCATTTTGGAAAGGGGGCCTTTATTCCTCTCACAGAGATATCAAGGGACCTGCTTGTGGGTTTGGGGTTTGGTTTTTTGCTGCAGTGTATTCATAGAATCCCCAAGATAGTTTGGGTTGGTAGGGACCTTAAAATTGTGTTCCACTCCCTGCCATGAGCAGGGACACCTTCCACCAGAGCAGGTCAAGGGAATATCAAGGGATCTGCTTGTGGGTTTGGGTTTTTTTTGTTTTGGTGCAGTGTGTTCATAAAATCCCCAAGATAGTTTGGGTTGGTAGGTATTGTTGTGGTTTGAAAGTGAAACAGAACTTTCTGACTCTAATAGTAGAAGGATTAATATGATTTATTAAGATGATTTTATTGTTTAGAAGGTTTGGGTTATTGTGTGTTTAGGTACAGAGTTCAGATGTTTACTTCTTTATGTTTAGTACAAGAATGTTAGAAATGTTTATAGTTTAGTGATAACAATTCTTTATACCATTGGTTGAGAGATAGAAAACATTTTATTTCTTATAGTGGGAGACAGGGTAGAAAAATAACACTAGTGTTTTTGAAAAACACAGCTCAGAGATCTGTTCATAGAATTCTGTGCTGAGAAAGTAAGCTTTGCCTTGGGAAGAAAAACTTCAGCAGGCTTGCACCCAGGAAACTCAGAAAATGTCAGGACGACAGGTAGGGACCTTAAAATTGTGTTCCACCCCCTGCCATGGGCAGGGACACCTTCCAGTGGAGCAGGTCAAGGAAATATCAAGGGACCTGCTTGTGGGTTTTGGGGGTTTTTTTTGGTGCAGTGTATTCACAGAATCCCCAGATAATTTGGGTTGGTAGGGACCTTAAAATTGTGTTCCACCCCCTGCCAGGACGCCTTCCAGTGGATCAGGTGATTCCAGCCAGGCCTGGAAGCCTCAGCACTGCAGGGGAAGGGATGGGCAGAGGGGGGGAAATGCCAAACTCCATCCCTGGTGCCCCATCAGCAGCCAGCACCTCCCAAAGCACCCAGGAGCAGCCCCATGGCTGTGACATTTGCGATGCATTAAGTTTAAACATTTTCAATAAAGAAAAACAATCCATTCAGACTTGCTTTATGATTCATAGTAATTGCAAATAGGAGCAGTTAATATAATTGTCCAGCTGAGACCAGCAGGCTGGGAACATGTAGCAGTGAGATGTACAATCAGGGAAGGTTGGGAGGGAATTTAAGTGCAGGTTAAGCAAATGCATTACTTTAATAACACACAGAGACAGTCCTTGTAGTTATAAAGAGGATAAAATAAATATTGTACCAGAAATCTACAGAATGGGAGGTTTTATCACCAAGGACTGCCCGCTCGCTATTTACTTTCAATTTAGATTTTACAAAAGCTGCACTTGCCATGTTTTTTATGTATAGAAGACAATGACTTGAATTGACAAATGACCTTATTCCTCCATAAGTTTTACAAGGGAGCCTCAGTTTCTCAAAGAAAAATGATCACCTCCCAGCAGTCATCCGGGAGACAGAAAAAGGCTTTTTTTTCCCCTTTTTATTTTTTATTTCAGAAAGGGAGGACTATAATTCAAAGAGGAGATGGTGCTCCTGCTCCTCTCTGCCTTGGAGGTGGGCCAACCCCTTTGACTTCTCCAGTCTCAAAGGGAAGGGACCTGTTTTTCTGCAGTGGTTCTGTGTCTGAATTTTCTGCCCTTTCTTTACCCCACCTCAGACATGACCATGCTGATGGTCTGGGAGAGCAGTCCAGCTTTAGGGCACAGCTCTGGTGCATGACCCTACTTCAGCTTTCCTAATCCTGAAAATTAGAGTTTCCTCCCTTTTAAATAATTAACTTGAGCTGGTTCAGTGTGAAGCAAGTAGAGAAGAGGGGAGAGGAAAGAAGAAGCTATTGAAAGACATCATCTTCACCATCATTTATCCAGCTTAACCAAACGCTGGCTCTCCAGAGAAGAGCTATAGTGCTTTATTAAAAGATATTTTTGAGGGCAACCCATTAAATTAAAAGTGTCTTGTTCACAGACTTAATGACACATAAACAGCCAAACAAAACAGAACATTGGCTCATTAGAGCCGTTTATAAAATATTAAGGGTCTTAAAAAGTAACTATTTACAGGCACCTTTCTCTTGGTGATGGGGGAGAATGTGGATGTTCAGGCTTGAGGGAGCTACTTGCAGTACAGAAAAAGAAAAACTGTTGCCAAACTCCTTCTGCCTGGTGTCCTCTGTTGTTCTGGGAGGTGATGGGTTAATGCAATGGATTAATTTTGGGGTGGCAGTGCCTGGGTGTTGTCATCTCCCCAGCCAGTTGAATATTCCAGCATCCTTCATCCAGGGGATGGGTTAAAAAATTCAGGGTAAGACAGGCAAAAAGGATCAATCCCCCTCAAAAAAACTCACCCAAGCCCCAAAAGAACAGCGTCTCTTTCAGGGCCTCCCAGGACCATCCATGCCACCCCACGCTGCAGGTAAACACTCCTGTATCCGGAGGGATAAATACTAGGAGGAGGAGACAGGGAATGCAATTTTAAAGTCACAGAATTTAGCATAAGAAGGTAATGGGATTGCAGTGGCTTTCCAGTAAATGTCATTGCTGTAATTAGGAGAACAATTATTGTCAACCGGCAGAATTGTCCCCTATCTGTCACTTCAGCAGGAGCAGCCACAGCCGCAATTAAGCCCCGCACGGGTGGGTCGCGGTTCAAACCCCGCTAAATGGGATCGGCGAGGGCGGAGCAGCCCCCGCTGCCGCCCGGGGTGCTGGGGACAGGGATTTGGGGTCCCCAGGGTCCCCAGAGTCCCCTGGGTCCGACCCGACAGGGTCCCCCCCACCGCGCCTGCCCCTCCTCCTCCTCCTCTCGGGAGGATGCTGTAGACAGAAACTTTATTACATTACTTTATTTATTACATTACATTTATTACATTATTAATACAAGCCCGATGTCCTGGGCTTGTACAGAGAAGACTTCAAGTAACTGCTTAACTAAAAAAAAAAAAAAGTGCTGAACTGACTGACAAATTTGGGACCTGGGAGGCCAAACCTTCCTTCACCTCCAGCAGCAGGAAGCTGGAGCAGCTGCAGGGGGAGGAGGAGGATGCCCTGGAGATGAAGGCAGCCCAGGATCACGTAGGTGATCTCCAGCTCCATCCCCCTCCGCTGGGGTTTGCTCTGAGCGCAGCTGGCAGCACATCTGGGCACGGGGCCCTCAAGAGTGAAAAAGAAGTTCCTCGGAGGTGTGAAAAGGCGGAGGCTGCTCGTCCCTAACAGCACCCACATCCCCGGGGACCTCTGGTCTCCGGCTCGGGCCCTGCCTTTCCCAGGGCACAGCCCCAGATCCCAAATCCCCTCTCCTGCCGCACACCCGATGTGCCAGAGCTGCTGCTGCAGCGGGGCACAGCCCTCCCCGACTCCCTCGGGGTGTCACCAGCAGCCAAGCCAAAATCGAAAAAGCCAGAAGTATCCTGCGTCCGAATTTCCCAACCTGGGCAGAGAAGAGGATTCTGCATGGAAGAAGGGGATGCAGCGGAGGGAAGGAACAGGGAGGCAATTATTCCACTGAAAGCATTTGCAGCATCCTTGCAGCTCGTTGTGATTAACCGTGGCCAGAGTGCTATTAGCAGCCCGGGATGATGATTAACAAGCTCTCCTAATAGCTGTTTTTAAACCTGTTTAAAAAAAAAGAAAAAAAAAAAAGCTGGAGCAGAGCTGGAAGGGGGTGGGGAGACCGGGTGGTATCTCCAAGGAAACCAGAAACAAAATGGGCTTTGGCACATCGCAGAACCAGGCGGGTAATCAAAGATTACAAGCAGTTTTAATTTAAGGTTAATTATTGTTTACTCTCTGGAGCCCGCCCCATCGGAGAGCAGCAGTCGGTGTGACCTTGAGCAGCTCCCGGAGGGGCTCTCCGCTCCGTTCCCCCCGGGAAGGGAGCGGGGATGGATGGAGGGGCAGCTCCGGGAGGGGAATCCATGGAGGGGGATGGTCAAAGGCAGCCGCGATGGAGGCATCCGACGGGTGGATCCTGCCCCAGCTGCGGGCTGAAAAGCTCCATTCAGCTTTATTTAACTGCTTGCCCCAACTGCAGACACGGTTAATTAATTTTGGACTCCTATTGATTTTCCATTTGGAGGAATCGCAGGGGCATTTTTCGCTCAAAGCCAGCCCCGTTTTTATCGGTGAAAATGCTGTGCAGAGGCGCCTTCCCCTGGCCAGACCTTCTACCCCCGAGGAGGAGGAGGAGGAGGAGATGAGGGCTCAGGGCACGGGAGCGCGCCCAGGGCTGGGGCATCCTGCCGAGGGACGGAGCCCGATGGGGGCCAGGATTTGGGGAGCTTCTCCTGCCGAGGGCCAGGCACCAGCAGAGCCTCCAGCTGCTCTTGGAGCTCTCCACAGGTGGACAATTTGCCCGTGGGTAGAGGGGGCTCAGCACCCCCCATTTCCACCCTCCTCAGCTCCCAAAGGTGCCCGGGAGTCCAACCCAACCAGCAGAACCCCAGCTCTACAAAATGCTCCT
The DNA here is from genome assembly GCA_013399835.1 of Leptocoma aspasia. Lineage (NCBI taxonomy): Eukaryota > Metazoa > Chordata > Aves > Passeriformes > Nectariniidae > Leptocoma > Leptocoma aspasia. The sequence goes on from VXAX01001920.1 coordinate 360,050, forward strand.
CCTGCTCTGATTCCACCTTCCCCAGGCTGGATCCACCCTGCTTTTAAACACCAAGGCAGGCTGCAAAGATGGGACATTTCTCCAAATCTGTCCTAGAAGACACTTTTTACCCCAAGCCCCTGTTTTGAAACTGCCATGACAGCGCTGCTGAGGAATGGCAGCTGAGATTAAGGATGGTGACAACTCCCCCGAGCTCTCCTCCCTTTGCTCAGAGACAGACGTATTTAATTATGATAGAAAGGAGATCCTGGTGCGTGCTGCAAATACTTAAGGTGATTTGAAGCGTGAAGCTACATAAGGTTTGTGAGATTTGAGGTTTCCAATCTGTTTGGGCTTGTTTAGACTGTTTCTGCTGTTTATTCCCTCTGTATTTTTACATGTTCTCAAGCACATGGGGACTTCAGGAGACAAGTCTGAAGAAATCAGTGCAGAAAGGTTTTGATAACTTAATTTTCCCTTTGATGGGAGTGATGGGAGCACGGGGTTGGATGAGGAGGAGGTGGGTACCAAAGGAGGCATCACTTCTCTCCAGGAGCAGTTTCAGTCCCTCTCTTCAGGATTCCTCTCTCCTGTGCGCATCACTTTGCTGATCCCTTTGCTTCGGCCTCATAGGGATTTGCCAAGGGCTTTGTAACCTGGTGTGCACAGCAGACAGGGGGATGGAGAGCCTTTCCCCACCATGCTGATCCCCTGGGCTGAGACCCAGGTGTCCTTTCCCTGCCACAAAATTTAGGATTGATACCGTGGCACCAGCAGGAGCAACAAGGACACCAAAGGTCCTCCCAGGGCAACACACCCGCCACAGAGAGGGGGTGCAGTGAAACCTCCCCTGGCCCTGCCTCCTGAGACACAGAGACACAAAGAGAGCAGCTCAAATCGATGGGGACCTTGGTCAGTTTTCTGTCCCCCAGCCCTGGATCCCAGGGGCTGAGGGCTGGCTGGGGACCAGCTCATGCGGTGTCCTTTTGCTTCTGATCCCGGCAGGAACTGACCAGCAGCAGATTCCAGAGCTTGATAAGAACAGGTTTAAATCCTGCCTGGTTGGGCACACTTCAGGCATTTGGAGAATATAAAACAAATGGCTTTCCAGTGTTAATATTTACCTGGGAGATCAAATGATTAAACTATAATCTGCTCAGAACTTTTCTTCTAAGTTGCCTTTGAAAATATTTATCGCATTTCCCTTCTGCAGCATCACTGTCCCTGCAGCAACCCTGATGTCCTCCCATCCCAAGGAGACCTGTCCAATGCCTGGCTTGAAGAAAACTTCAAACCAGGACAGCAAAGTATCCCCACCCTGCCCCATTTTCTGCCAAAAGCGAGGTTGTGGCTCCTTTGGCATCAGAGGATGCTCTGGAGCAGCGTGTGTCACCCCAAGGGGTTTGGAGAAATCCCCCTCCCACTGTCACAGCAGAGAAGGGACAGCCCCAGGTGACCTCACAGGGGCCTTTCCCTAAAAGCTGCCCAAAATATCTGCAGAGTCCTTCAGCCACAGATCGTCCCCCTTGCAGACTGATGGATGCTCCGGTGCTCGCTTTGTCACTGCTCCAGCTTCTTTTCCAAAGCTTCCCTCAGTTAAAGGCAAACCCTTGTGTTCACTTCACCACACCAGGTTTTAAAATACTCAGAGAAATATAATTAGATCTTCATGATCCTCCAGCATTTCTACAGATTCATTTCCTGCAGGAGATGGGCTCTTTTCCCTACAGGATCATTTCTATGGACACCCATTGGTTTTTATCCCCATTAAATATTACAAGCATCTCTCAGGATTTCTTTCGTAAGGACTTACTGGGACTCCCAAGGGAGTAACTCTTATCAGTTTAAGCTCTGCAGCTCCCACAGCAGCCCTGGAGCCTACATGAGGTTTTTCTGGGAGATCTGATCCAGCTTGGTGAGATGACAGCAGCCACACAGCCTGGCTTTGCCTGAGCTGGGAGTTTTGACCCAGTGAGTATTGATGAAGGTGAAAAGGTGAATATTTCGTGTTATGAAAAATAAATCTCAATTTTCAGGCAAACAAGAAGCTGTCATGTATATAAACAGATTTGGGCCAGACCAAACACCTAAAACTTGTGGCTGTAACTGTCACATGCTACATGGTGTCCCCAGGTGCATTCCTGTCTGTCTTGGTTTGAAAAGCCAGGTCTGCTAAGGAAGGCAGGAGCCTCCCCTGAAATGGAAAAGGTGAACCCCCTCCCTCCAAATTACCACAATTTTGAAATGCAAAGGCTCTCAAAGATATGGGAGTAGGAATATCAGTTCTTTACTAGGAAAACTGAAAATATAAATGCAATCATACAAAAAAAACCAAAAACAATAAAACACTGCCAGAGTCAGAGCAGGAGCTGGCAGCCTGTGGGTCAGGGTGTTGGTGGCAGCAGTGCCATTCCATGGGGGCTGCTCCTCCTGCAGTGACAGATGTGGCTCTGCTGGAGCAGGGATCCTGGACAAGGCTGGAGTTTTCCTCTGAAGCTCCAGGGCTGGTGTGATTTTTCCCCTCTCAAGCTCTCGAAGCAAGGAGTGCACCCCAAACTGCAGTGGCTCAGTGGTCAAGGTGAACTCTTCTGCATGAAGCAAAGTGCAGAACATGGGGGGAAAAGCAGCAATTTTGATAAATGCACTCACGAGAGGATCTGCTTGAGGCCTGGGAAGACAGACACGTGGGGAGCAGGGGTGTCACACCAGGGTGCAGCCCTGGGGTCACCAGGCAGGACCAGCTCCTCAGCAGCTCCAGGAGAGCAAACAGCGAGTGGGGAACGAGGTGAGCAGGATGCCTGGGCTTTGGAGCTGTGGAGGATTTGTTTGTTTGGGGATTTAAGCAGCAGTTTTGCATCCCTGGTTGCCATGGCAGCACAGGCACTGCCTTGAGCAAGGCCAGCACTGGCCACGCCTGACCAAAACTGCAGCCCCAAAACTGCAGAGAGACTCTGAGCAGAGCAGGGGGCAAACCCAGGGCCCTGGACCCACCATCCCCACCCAGGAGCTCCTTGCCACCACTTCCCAGAGGTCCTTGACCACTGCTTCCAGTGAGGAGGTCTCTGGTCACAATTTCCAAGAGGTTCTTGGCCATCACTTTCCAGAAGGTTCTTGGCCATCACTTTCCAGCACCCCCTTTGGCCACAGCTTTGTGCTGGACCCAGCTGCCTCCCCTGTGCTGCTCCAGCACTTTTGACACCAATTAACAGCAGCAGTGGTGGAAAATCCCCATTTTCCTGATCCCACCTGGATGACACACGCCGGGGAGGTGACCCCGGCACTTCCTTCTCCCAATCCCATTTCACACCAGCACTGAGGGGCCGTTCCCTCTGCTGCCCATGCGTGGCAGTGAGGGATGCAGGAGCCCAAACTTCACACCCTCAGCACCTTTCCTGGCTGCTGTTTCCCTCATCACAGCTCCCAGTGCCTCTGCTGCCATCTCCAACCCTTGCTGTCCTTCTCCACGTTGGGTTGAGTGCTTCTCTTTATTGTCCTGTTTGTCTCCTCTCCACAGTGTAATTTTATCTTGTTAGAGAGGCGCTGGGCAGTGTTTACTTTGTTTTACTTTTGTGGTGCTTTTAATTCTAAACTCTCTTCATCTGGGCAGCACTTTATCAGCCATGGGAAGCTGAAGGAAGCTATCTTTCATCCTTATCAAAATTCCTCTCCTTTCATTATCTCCAGTGCTGCTACAAAGCATCAAAAGGGCATCTTTGTTCTCGCAATCTAATATAATTCCAAATCCAGCAATTCAAGGCTTTTGAGGAAGTTATGGACACAAACACACATCCATTACCTCCCCTCACTGCCCCAGCAACGCTCCCACAGGAGCCCTGCAGCTGTCTGGGGGCTGCCCAGTTTTAAGGGGTGCAAAGTGGAGGGAAAGGACATTTTTAGGGCTGAAGATGAAGGATGGGGGTGAGGCAGTGTAGGTCTCGAGCACCTCTGGTCATGCTGTCACTCCATGGGTGTGAGAATGGCCCTGGGGCCTGGGGGGACAGTGTTTTCCCGCTGATGGGCTCAGCTGGAAGTGCTGCTCCGTGCCAGATGCCAGGGAGATGCTCCAGATGTTTCCTCCTGGCTCTGGCTGTGGCAGAGTCATCTGCAGTGCTTGATCTCGTTGTCTCTGCCCCGTGAGCCCCGTGCAGGGCCCAGGGTGGGCTGGGGGTGGCCAGCACTGACGGGGGGTGCTGCTGGTCGTGGCTGGCCACAGGGAGGAGGTGACAGGGATGACAGGGATGGAGGGAGTGGCCAGGAGAGCGAAGCCAGGGGGAGTGTCACTGCTGAGCTGGGAATGAGAACGAAGGACTCGATTCATCAGAAGGCGAAAAAAGAGATTTAATGAAAATCACGTGCACCTTTTGTAACAAGACTCGCTAAGGTAAAACCTGATTGGGCTTAGAGAAAGCACCTCCCACCCCACTGGTAAATTAAGAATAACACACTCCAAGGACAACTATCATTAACAATGGCTACAGAGAAAAGATAACAACAGTTTATAATTCCTTTCTTCTAAGTTCCCAGGCTAAATTATGTCTGTTTCTTCTTCGACTGAACTGAGAATATCCCCAGGGGAGTTTCTGCCTGGGAGCACTTCCTGGGTGAAGGCATCACTGAAGGGGTTTGAGGGGAGTCTGGCTTGGAACCCTCCTTGCTGGGGCAGCCAGGAGCCCTGGCCCTCACAGCCCCACTGTCCCCAAGTCCCAGCCAAAAAGAAAAGCCAGGTTCTGCTCAGCCACCAAACACTGAGAGCCAACGCAGGGTTTTTCCCCACCCCAGAGCCCTGCAGGTCTCCCTAAGTGCTCAGTAAAACCCATCCTCTCGTTGGCCCAGCACAGACCTCACTCCTGGCTCCTTCTCTCTCGCCATGCCCAGCAGAGCAGATCCCTGGAGCCCTGGATGTCCCATGTCCCATGTCCCAGCCCAGGGTGGCACAGGCACCCACCCTGCAGCCCCTCTGTCCCCATCACCACTCCAGCCTGACCCCTCCCCTCAGCTCCCCCATATTTCACTGATAACCAGGTGTGAAGGTGGAAAAACTTTTTAAAGCTCCTGAAATTAAGGAACATGAGGGGGCTTCGATAGGTTTTGGAATAAATTGCCCATGAAAGTGCTGGGGAAAAACTATCTAGGGAAAAAAAAGAGAGAAAGAGGGTGAGATAATGATATATCTAGGAAGTAGGGAAGAGGAGAGATCGGGAAGTGAGTGGCTGATTGTTCCATAAGCACCTCTTAAAAGCAAACACAATAGACATGAGCAGTTTTTAAAATGACAGACAATACAATGGGAGATAATATATTTAAAACCCATATCAGTTGTTAACAGACCATAAAAACGCCGGTACATTAATCTGTGCTGTCTGTCATAGACTCATGAAGCAGCTGTGTTATTTCATAGTATCATTCCTGAGGGCTTCTCTGACACTTCCACAAATACATCTCAATTTATTTGGGTAAGAACAAATAGAAATATTGAATTCTTCTCACTCTGCTTCTGCTGCTCTTCTATTCCCGGCCCCCAGCCCCGACAACTTGTGGAAGACACTTGGTGCAGCTCTGACAGTGAATTTCATCTGCCAGAATGATTGGTTTAATAGAAATGCTCTGCAGACCCACGGCCACCCCACAAACTCGCTGGAGATGCTCCCAGCCTTTCCCTGCTCCCTGGCACAGCCCAGGAGAGAGGGCAGCTCTGGTCCCCCACAGCACTACCAGCAAATGTTTGAGATGAATTATTCCAGGCACTGACACGTGGTAGGTTCAAAGCTCCACACAGGCTTTGGTGTGGGCCCTTCAAAGCAGAGGCATTTCTGGTTGGGATCCCTCAGGAGGCTGCAGAGGAGCAGCTTGAGAAGCTGCAAAGTGCTCCTTGTGTCTAATGAGGGTGGAAGGAGGGCAGGAGCCAGCCTGGGGAGAAGCAGGACAGGGCTGGTGCTGGGGGAGCTGGGGTGGCTCTTCTTTAATATTGAACCAGGGCTTTGATCTCCTTCAGGGTGTGAGCTGAGCTCTGGTGCCCCTCAGCCTGGAGCCCAAGCCCAGTGCCACGGCCCTGGCAGGCTGTGGTGCTCCCAGGAAAGCTGTGGGCACCTCCAGCAGCAGCAAAAGGAGGAGAAACCTCTGCACTGGCAGAGAAGGAAAGCCCCCAGCCTGCAGGTCCCACAGTGAGCAGGTACCAGAACCCTTCACCTCCCACTTGGATATGGCCCCACCAGGAGATCACTGGTCAGATCTCCATCACTGCCCTGGGAGAGGGAACATCTTCTGAAAACAGATGGGTTGTACAGAAATGAGAAAACAAAATCATCATCATCATCATCATCATCATCATCATCATCATCATCATCATCATCATCATCATCATCATCCTCTTTCTTCTGCAGCTACTCACCCAAGGCAGAGCTGGATTCCAACCCTTCCTCTGGACCCTGCCCCACAGGAGGAAGAACACACCTGGAAAAGGATTGCCATTCACCCTGCCAAGCCAGCACAATAACCTCCCTTTGGTCAGAACAACACAAACAAACATCTGCCATGCCCACAGAGCTGCTGGGCTGCCAGCTGCAGCAGTGCTGCTGTCCCTGGACATTTGATTCCCAGCCCAACCCCATCCCTGCTATTCCAGCTCTCCCGGCTGTCACTCAGCTGCAATTTCCCACTCTGGGAGCTGTGAATCCTCTGCCACTGTCAGGATATCATTAACCTTTGCTTTGGATTTAAATGGTCTCTTCCTGCAGCGCAGGGCTGTGCAGTCATTCACTCCCAGCCTCCTTCCCTCCTGCAGGTCTGGGGCAGCTCCTGCTTGGCCTCAGCACGAGGTGGGGCTCGCCCATGGCCACACCTGTGCTCACCTGTTCCAGCCCTTGGAACACCCCATGGGCTCCCTGGGCTCTCTGCAGCAGCTCCAGCTCCTTCCTGTGTTGGGGCACCCATTGATGGGGACTTTGGCCAAGGCCTGGAGCGACAGGACACAGGGAGTGGCTCCCACTGCCAGAGGGCAGGGCTGGGTGGGATATTGGGAATTAGGAATTGTTCCCTGGGAGGGTGGGCAGGCCCTGGCACAGGGTGCCCAGAGCAGCTGTGGCTGCCCCTGGATCCCTGGCAGTGCCCGAGGCCAGGCTGGACACTGGGGCTGGGAGCACCTGGGGCAGTGGGAGGTGTCCCTGCCATGGCAGGGGTGGCACTGGGTGGGCTTTAATGTCTCTTCCAACCCAATCCATTCTGGGATCCTGTGACAGTATGGATAAATTGCCTGAGAGTTGCTCTGTCAGGCTGCTGGACAGGCTTAACCCTTCCATTTAAAAAAAAAAAAAAAAAAAGTAAGAAAGAAGAAAATAAACAAGAACTAGAAAAGCAGAACTGAGATCAGGTTGTGGGGAAGCAGCACGGATCAAACCTCGCTCTGGAGGGCTGGGAGCACTGAGATCTTCACAGATCATTGAAGGGACATGGCTGGGCTGCCCCAAATCTGGTCAGGAGAGGCCAGACACATTTTGGGGCAGGAATTGGTGGTTTGGTGATGGAGTCACAGATCTCTGCTCCAGCCCCCCCACCCACGTGTGCAGGACTCGTCTCCCCACGGTGCCATCCTCTCAGATCGTTAGAAGAAAACAATTACTATGCAAATCTTAATGAATCAAGGCCACAACCCACAACTGGGAACATAAATATCAAAGTGCAGCCTTCGATTGAAGGCAGAGGGAGAACTGTAATTAATTCCATCACCAACCAAGAGCCAGGCTGAGGCTCACCGTGGGCAGGACAGGTATGGGTGTGCCCATGCCCAGTCCCAAACTGGGGTGCCAGACCCCAAACTGTGCAGCCAGTGCCCCTCCAGAGGACACAGCTCCACGCATCTGCATCTTGGCTTCCAGTTCAGAATTAAAAGGTTATTTGAGACTTTGCCAATTGCTTTTAATCTGGTGATGAAAGATGATGATAAATCTTAAGAGATCCAAATTAATAGAGAGGAAATTGATTTTGTAACGTGTGGACTTGTTTTATTAGACTCCTGCAGGCTGGATGAGATTGGGAAGGCAGCGCTGTGGGGCTGGCTAACAGCCCTGGCAGGGCTTTGCCATCCCTGTCCGAGCAGGCAGCACCCCATTCCACACAGCACCACCTCCAACCCATCCTCACGTGCACCCAGGCAATCTAAATCATCTCCCTGCCCCCACAGCAACCCCCCAGCCCTGCCAGGGTGGGGTGGTGGTGACCATGCAGGTGCCCAGACCCTTCCCCATCACTGCCTCATTCCATTTCTTATTTAAAGGCTGCAAATCCTGATTCTCCTCGCCCCTCCCCAGATTACCCCCAAACCTGGAGCGTGACCTTCGAGCTGTGAAGATCCCAAGTGCTGCAGTGACAGCCTTGCAATTAAGGGAGTTGGCAGCCAAAGGAATGGGCACGTCTGCTTATTAATTATAACGCCGTGGTATCGTTCATTAAAAGCTGGAATGCATTTATCAGGGGAGAGGGGGAGTGCCATGCAGCATCAGGGCTGGATTTTGTCCTGGGAGATGGCAGAGGAGCCCAGGGATTAGGAATGGCTCTGTGCATTGGGCAGGAAGGAGATGAACTGCTGGAGCTCGGGGCGTGAGAGGGAGCAGGATTGAGATCCATGGGGAGCAAATGGACATACACATCATTATTGCAATATCATTTCAGCAAAGTATTTTCCTAGGATCTAGAGCATTTGCTGTAGTTAATTGAGATCCCCAAGTTCAGTGCCTTTCATTATTGCAGAGCTCTGGAGCGGAATGCTCTCAGCTGATGATCAGAGAAGATGGAAAGGGCATTTACTGGGGCTGCATAATGCAGCTGGGAGGGGGGAGTGTCAACAAACACACTCTGACTGCTGGGGCTGGTGCTGGAAACCTGCAGCGAGCTGGGAAAGCCTTCCTGGGGCAAGCAGAGCTGCAGCTTGGCCTGGTGGGGCCAAGGGCTTGCGTGGAGAAGCTTCAGCTGTGCAGATCCCCAGGGAGGCTGAGCGGCACAGCCGTGCCAGCAGGGGTTTGCTGTCTGGGTCTGTGGTTCAGGATGCTGCCTCCCTGTCCATCTTCCTGGGAAGGAGTGAGACCGTACCCTCCAGTGGCCCTGTGGAGCATCAGGGGACAGCAGGACTTTCCCTGCCCTCTCTTCCAGCTGCCCTTTCCAATGCAGAACCACAGTGCTTTCCAAGCAACAGCTTCTCTCTGCCTTTCTCCATCTCAAACTAATCTAAGCTAACCACAGGAGCAGTTATCCTAATAACCTCCACCCTGCTGGAGAAATAATTGCTGCAAGTCCAGAAATAAATGTTAAAAAAGTAATAACAGAGTTCAGTAACTGACTGAACTCATGGGATGGGAGCCCAGTGAGGCTGGCAGCAGCAGCTCTGATTCTGTGTGTCACCATCCCCTGCCTGAAACCCACCAGGGACAAGCTGGACATCCTAAAAGATCATCCCAGTCCATCCCCTTCTACTGGACAAGGTTGCTCCAAGCCCTGTACAACTTTGGACACTCACAGAGCTCAAAGTAACTTACTGAAACCAAATTAATTTCATCCTTTTCTAAGGGCTGGGCACAGCACTGCAGCTCAGCACACCCTCCAGGAGGAAAAGCCACCACGGACCCTGCTGGGGGACAGCCAGGTTCTGCCCCTGGGCACACCATGGCTCCTGCCCCTGATGTGGGTTTTACCCCACATCCCACATTTATGCCACAAAGTGACCCCGTGGGGGACCAGCAAAGCACAAACCAGAGGCACAAGCCACAGCCCCTCACCCCTCACCCCTCCCAGCCACACAAAGGGTTTTTTCTCACCAATCAGCCTGCAAAACCATAAATCACCAGGGGCTCGGGGAGTCTCCCCCACTGCCCAAGAAGAGTCCTCCCCTGGGGAACCTGAGCCCTCAATCACTCTGATGTGTGCACCTCGGCGCCTGCCATCCGTCCCACTCCACCTGTGCACAGCAGGCTCGGCTTTTCATTAGAAATAAAAATAACCCTTGTCAGAAGGTGTTGGGGGTTTTTTCCGCGCTTGAACGCGGAGACGGCAGATGAGTGTCGGCTGAGCCGGGGCCCCCTGGCAAGGCTGGGAGCTGGAGAATTTCTCTGGAGTTTTTCTAGGTTTAGCGAGGTGGAAAATAGACAAGGAGAACACAAAAGCAAAGGCCGTCACTCAGGGTAACTTTATCTCGAATTAATCCTGCCAAACCGTGGCAGCAAGGGAAGGGCTGGGAGGGGAAGGGAAAAATAAAATCAAATGCAATATGGAGGAAGTTCTAATCAAAAGGTGGTTTGTTTTTTTTTTCCTATGGATGCACCAGCCAGTTTGAGGCTTTCACCAGCAAGAACACAGTTCCAGTTTCTTTTTAGAACCAAGAGCTGGGTGGGGTGGAGGATCAGCCCCAAAAATGCAGGTGTTATGCAAGGCTGGATGGTGCTGGGGGATGAGGGTGCCAGTACCCACTGCTTGGGAGGGAAAGGGTTGTGAGAGAGGCCCTGTGGGGACATGGAGCTGGGAATTTACGTGGGACTTTGAGATACCCAGTCTTATTTCTTCGCCTTCCTGTACCATTCTGCTCTTCGGGAATTTTTAGTTTAAAAGCACCCAAGAGAAATACCACTGGATGCCTTGGCCCAGGTTGCACCATGGGGATCTCCTGCTCCTCTCCTCCTTTTACCATCACTCTGCTTTCCACCAATGCTTTTATTTTATTTATTTCCCCTCTCAGATTTTTTCCAAGCACTTTCAGGCGGTTGCTATAGCACCTCTTGTGCCAGAAATGTCCTCTTTGCCCACAAATCTGAGTGATTTCAACTCAAAAGAGTTTGAGGGCTGCTCAGTCAGGGCAGCCAGGGGCCACACAGCCACTGGCTTTGGGGTGCAGTTTGTGGTTCTGGTGCCATCAACCCCCTCTCCCAGTGCCTATTTCTAGCTAAATAGTTTCTCACTGGGAAAAAAAAAAAACCAACCTCCTGATTGCTGGAAAAGAAAAACTACACATCTGCCTGGGGTTAGCAAGGTGTTATTTTAAGGCAGATCTATTTTGAGGTTGTGCTGGTGCCAGGGGAAGTGAGGCAGAGCACGTGTGTTTACATGGGGGGCTGGGGGGAATCGGTGCCATTGTCACTCAGAAACACCTGATTTCAGACTTTTTATTCCTGATCCCCCACATCAGAATGGGGCTGAGAGCTCTCCCTGCTCCTTCCCAAAGAGCAAACTGGGAGCAGTGTGAGAGCTGTGCTGGGCAGTGGGTGCAGAGTGAGGGGTGGCTGCAGCTGTCCCCGTGCCTGTGTGACACTGCTGGCAGTGGCCAGGACAGTGCCAGGGAAGGGTGACACCCTCACTGGGCCAGGAGGGAAGCGAGCCTCAAATGCCATGGTTATTATTCACACCAGGGAAGAAGAGAACTGCAAAATAAACCCCACCAAAACCCCTTCCAGTTCTTATTTCCTTCTGTCTTCGGCTGATTTTCCAGGACATTCCAGAGGATCCCAGGGTGGGGGGTGATGCAGGGTGCAAAGGGCAGCACCTGCATGTCCCCTCTGCCACCGTGGCCCTGGTGAGACAGCGAGGGGGCAGAGGGGGGCAGGGACACATCTGGCAGACGTGGGGAGGCTCAGCCTTAACACATCTGGACAGATGAGCTCGGTCTGTCAGGCAGAGAGCAGGGAGGGAGCAGGGAGCAGGCAGGGAGCAGGGATGGAGCAGGGATGGAGCAGGGATGGAGCAGGCAGGGAGCAGAGAGGGAGCAGGCAGGGCCTTCACAGCATTAACCCTGCAGGTGCTGCAAGGAGAAGCTCAGCTGGGGAAAAATCAGCAAATGCCAGGGATGGCTCTGCTCTGCTTCCTCACCTCCAGCCTGCCTGGGTGACCTGGAGATGGGCTGGGCTGTGCACCCACCCCCTGAGCAGCCTGCACCTCTGGCAGTGGGCTGTAATCATGGCCCAGGAAATGCTAAAAGCCATGCAGGTGATATGGGCAAATGGGCAAATGGGCAAATGGACAAATGGACAATGTGCCTTCGGAGCTGCTCCAAGAGCCTCCGGCACGTCCAGAGGAAAATCAGCCAAGCCATTTGGCAAGCATCCAGGTGGCAACTGGAAGCTGGAAAGGGGCTCAAAACTCCAAAGATTTACGGCCACCCTGCACTCTGAAACCCTTTTACATGATTAGAGAGATGGCCACAGGCTGGGTGCCAGGGAGGAGCAGGACTGCTTGTACCCAGTGTGCAGCCATGGGGCATCCAAGGCCCATTCCAGAGAAAGGGGGAACCAGACTGAAACCTCTGCAGGTATCTGGAGGCTCACATATGCCAGAGAGAGCATCCTGTGTGCCTCTGATGGCATCCAGGTGTGTTGGTGTGACTGCTACCTGTGGGTGCTGGGAGCACAGGGAGCACATCCCAGCGTCAGGGGGCACCTGTGTCCCCAGGACCGGTACCTGTGGGTGCTGGGAGCACATCCCAGTGTCAGGGGGCACCTGTGTCCCCAGGACAGGTACCTGTGGGTGCTGGGAGCACATCCCAGTGTCAGGGGGCACCTGTGTCCCCAGGACAGGTACCTGTGGGTGCTGGGAGCACATCCCAGTGTCAGGGGGCACCTGTGTCCCCAGGACAGGTACCTGTGGGTGCTGGGAGCTCACACAGCCAGCCCAGGTCAGGATGCACACAGGCACTGTAACATCACACGCACAAACCTGTGTCGTGCACAGCGTGCCCAAGGGTCAGGGCTGGCGTGTCCCGTGATCCCACAGAGATGTTTCCTCTGAGGTTATCTACAGGTCACTTCCCAGCTCTAGCACAGAAGAAAGACAATTTTTTTCCTGCCCACTGACCAGGCTGAACTTCCCAAGCTGTTCGAGCGCCTGTGCGTGAAAACTTCAGCTCATTAATTAAGCCCAGAAAATTAGAAACTGACCTAAATATAGCGGCCCAATGAGACTGAAAAACGAAAGGAAAACATCCTTCCAAGTGCCTCGCCCACCCGCCTGCGCTGGCAGGGAAATAAAAGACAGAAATTCCCTTTTAAACTCTGCTTCCCCCGTGCACAAGCAAAGCGCCGGGACCTGCGCGGGGGAGAAATTCAATTAGAAAAAGAGCTGCTTGCAAAGAGATTGGTCCTGTCTGCCGTCCTGCAGCTCTCTGGGACACAGAAACTTCCTCCAGCATGGGGAAACCTTCACTTCACTGCTCACAGGGCTTGAGGAAAAAAAGGACGGACGGACAGATGGACGGGAGGAAGGAAGGAAGGAAGGAAGGAAGGAAGGAAGGAAGAAAGGAAGGAAGGCAAGCAGGAGGCAAAGCTCTCTCAATGTGTAACGCTGTAACATAGGGACGGGACTTGTGTGTATTCTCGGTAGTTTCCTCTGTTTGATGACTTTTTTTTTGNTATAAATATATAGATTTGTCTCTCCCTCCCCGAGGGCTGGCAGAGCATTAAGACCTCTTTTGTTTGGCACAGGGATCGCAGGGTCCCATATGGCACGTCTCATCCAGCCTTAGCAGACTGTTTCCTATTCTATATTCTGGATAATTTAACCCACTTCAAACAAAAGCTTCTCTCCCTGTCCCAAGCACAGCAATTCCTCACCACGCTCTCACACTCCAACAGGCCACAGACCTGCAAAGAGGAATCCTGAGGATCAGAGCTGGACTGTTTTAGCCAAAGGATCATGTTGCACGGTCATAGATCCTGCAGGACGTGTGCACACACATTTCCTCTGGATGGGCTTCTCCCTAACGAGGCACCAGCTTCATCTGGGAGCTTTGCTGCACTGGAGGTGGTTATGGTGGGACATCGTTTGCTCTCAGCCAGCTGCCACCCCTGGGAGGTGACATTTCTCTGCCCTGAGTGCTGAGCCTGGCCCTGCACAGCCCGGGGAGGTCAGAGCCAGCAGAGCAGCCGGGATGGAGAGCTGCAGGTGGGCTCCCCCCTCCTGGGACACAGGCTGCTATGGTGATGAGGGCTGGAGAAACAGCAGGCATCCATCAGCCACGATTCCCAGCTGAGGGAAGCAGCGTGTGGGTTGATGAGAGCCTCGGGGCTGGATCTGCCCCTGTACCTCGGGGAGAGCATCAGGGATCCCCTCTGCTCCCTGCTGCTCCCCCGGGCTGTGTCTGGCCCAGCTCAGGAACTGAGGAGCCCATTTCTCTTCTGCTTCCTCCCCTTTTAGTTCCCAGGGCCCACGAGGACTAAAGCAGAAGCGGTGAGGAGCTGTGTGACACCCATAAACACGGCAGGGGGGTCTGGAGTGAGTCAGCTCCCCGGCACAGCAATACCTGAGTGCCTCAATTAGCAGCAGCTCCTGAAGGAGGTGAAATGACTAATGACTAATCTCCCCGCACCGTTCCATCCAGTTTTGTTCTCATTTCATTCAGACAAAAAGCCTCTGCTGCCTGCTCCGGCTGGGAGGAGCGAGGATAATGAGGAGTGAGTGTAATTCCAGCAGCAGCAGGAATGGGGGTGGCTCTGCTCCCACTGAGCTGCCCACAGGGGTGGGATTTTGGTGGCAGCTCCGTGGGGTGACCACGTTGGATGGGGTTTGGAACAACCTGGTCTAGTGGAAGGTGTCCCTGCCTGTGGCAGGGCTTGGAAGGAGAGGATCCTTAGGGTCGCTTCCAACACAAACTGTTCTGTGATTCCAGAACCCTGAGTACAGGGGAGGAGGAATGGGAGCACTGGAGCTCAGTGGGACCTTGGGGTGCAGTGGGGAAAGGGATTTAGGACTGATTTGGCTCAGTCCTGCAGGGATCCTTCTGTGTTGAGCTGGGGAAAGTGAGCATGGCTTGGGGACAAGCCCAGGGGAAGCAGGAAGGTGAGGATAATGCACCAGGTCCAGCTGGTGGTTGGGAAGTCCCCCTGGGAGGTTCCCCCACCGTGCTGTGGCTCCTCAGCAGCTCTGGCTCATGGTGGGGAAAGCCAAACCCCAGCGTGGGTGAGTTTGGACCTTCCATATGGAGTGGGTTACATCTGCGGTGAGGCTGTTGGCAGCATCCCACGCAGCTTTCCCTTATTTAGCCCAAGCCATTTTTAACCCACAGCCTCCTCTCCCCACACCAAAACCGGTCTCAATCCAGCTACCACGGCACAGAGGGTGAACTGCAGCCCCACTGAGCAGCTGGGCTGGGAACACCCCTGCTGGAAGGGAACATCCCTGCTGGAAGGGAACCCAGAGGGGAAGCAGCTGCTGGGTTATTTCCCCAAGAGAGCAATTCCTGAGTGTAACAATTACTACAGGCACTGGGCATGAGGATGCTCCTGCCCTCGTCCACAGCACCCACGTTTGCACCCAGCCAGCCAGGCTGGAAACCAAAGAGCTGTTTTAGGCTCCAAAGCTGAAAAGATTCATCAAGATTTTATAGCTTCTGCTCTGCAGTTATGAAACAGTGACCACAAGCCAAATACCTCTGTCCTTTACCTTCCCGCAACACCAATGACTTTGGTGCAATAGAGAGCAAACCTCGGGCTGTCATTTTTCACTGCACAGACAGAACTCAGCCCATAATGTTCTTGATAAAGCAAAGCACCAATGACACAGCTGAAAAACATCAGCGGAGCAAAGAGCAGAGAAAACTTCCCTGGGCTTCCATATGGCATCGCTCCATCTTGGATCGAGTTATTATTATATTTCATCCAGCTTTAGCTGCTTTCTGTGTTATGTGACGCGGGGAAAATGTTGATGGGAGGACTCCGGTGCAGACACTTGGATTTCTCTCCCACCGGTGCCTGCCACATTTGTATTCTCCCCAGGACTGCGCCATTTTCAAAATGTTTTGTTAAGTTAATTTGTATCCGCAGCCACTTGTGAATTTTTCAGATTATTTGATCTGTAACTGAACTAACATGAAGAGTAACTATTGTTCTGCGGGAGCAGACGGTGCCCAAGTGTGTTTTACGTGTTTGACACGTGCCTGTCTTCGAACCACAAATGAAGTCCCCAGGCACCAGCAATGCTGCTGGAAACCAGTCTGGGGATGGCACTGTGTCCCTGCTCTGTGTC